>MU695165.1:162540-283771 GCA_026770625.1 Nicotiana glauca | reverse complement strand
CAAAACACCTTTTTTTTTTTTTTCCCCCCCCCCCCCCCCCAATTTTTGATTCTTTTTTCTTTTTCAAAGATTTTCAAACCTAATTTCTCTCTTTCTTGCTAATCACCCAAAAATTCTATTTCCTATAGATACAATGCAGACGAAATTTGAAATATTGATCTATAATCAAGCTGTGAGTAAGTTTTGAATCTTGTTTTCTTTCTTTCTAAAATTTTTATTGTATGTGACTTGTATATGATACATCAATAACCAAAATAATACTCGATACAATACTAATACAATTATAATTTGATTATATTTGATTTTTATTGTAGAGTTGTGACTGAAACTTGAAGAAGTGAAGATCACATTTGTATCAAAAAAAATTTTGCGACTGTATTATAATTATATATATATCATAATTGTCGCAGGATTTGTATTACAGATGTATGATAATTATATATTTATTGTAAATTGTTAGGAGCAATTGTGAGTTCGTGACAAATTTCACAGTTTGTATCACAAATATATGATAATTATATATATTAATTTATTACTATTATACCAAGTATTATTTTGGTTATTAATGTACCAGATACAAGTTATATACCAATTGTGATACAATTATGTTTGTTGATTGATGTATATGATACAATTCAAATATAATTATGTTATAGTTATCATACAATTATGATACAATTCATGAATATTTCTTCATTTTTAGTGTTGTCTAGTCTCCCATCAAAAGAACGATACAATTGCAGATTTTTTTAATAATATAAAATTATCGACAATGGTGGGAAGAGTGAAGATGGAGATTCTTGGCTTAGATTAAGGGATTTCGACGTAAAAAAGGAGAGAGAAGAGGAAAGGAGAAAACAAAAGGAAAGAATGTAATTGAATCCCTTAATTGAAGGCACTAATAATAGGGTGAGAGCCTTTTAAGGAACAATGTATACCGTTTGTAGGTAAAAGCTAGATACTTGTTAAAAATCACAAAACATTGAGAACATAGGTAAATAAGTTAAATTTGGTATAACTATATAAAAATCCCCAAAATAAACACCCACAGCTTCAGAGTTGGACTTTTGGATTGATTTGTAGGTAAAGATTACTTTTAACCGGCGGTCAAAATTATTTATATTCGGTAAAAGCAAAAGTATATAAATTTTTTATATATAACATACATATATGTTCTCGGCTATTATTTTGATAGCAGCTATACAATGTCATTTTCCCTTGATTTGTAGGGAGTGAAAGGGAGGATGGAACATGAAAATGTAGGAATAGATTTTAAAAAGTAGTTTTATTTTCGAGGTTTTTTCTCTCATGTAATTTTCTTGAACAAATAGGATTAAATCCATCAGGCAAAAATGAACTTTTGGCTTCATAACTCAAATAATTAGTTCATAAAGCGAATTAGTGTCAAATAATGTTATCTGTCAATCCAAAAAATTTCACTTCTGCTGAACTCTTCTTTAAAAGTAAAAAGTCAATTAGAAAACTAACTTACGTAACAATATATACAGTTATCATTCACCAATTAGCGTAAAAGTAAGAGAAAGTTAAAGTCATTATGTACATTTTGAAAAGCTTCTATAATTGATGTAGAGAAGATATAGCAAATCAAGCTTTTTATCACTGTCTAAGGACAAAATGGAATCAATTACATTACTATTGAGCTTTAGCGTCAATTAGCTAATGATCACCATCTATGAAACTCCTTTAGCACCACCAATTGGCTATTGCAATAATACACTTGAGTGATTATAGCTTGATCGATTTTCCCAACATTTTCTTCTCTAAATCTTTTCAAAGTTTCTTGGCTTATTTCTTTAGTGTTGAAAATTTGGGGCCTAGCCATGTGACCTTTTGTTTTATGTATGAAGATGAGCAGAAGAAAAAAAGAGGCAAAAGCTTTTATGAGTTTTGACCTTCGCACCATTTAGTGATTTTATCTTTTAAATTTCATAGGTCTGTGATAAGTTTTAATATTTTGAGTTTTGATAATTTGCCAAACAGTCTTGAAAAATTAGATGTGATCAGTTCGTTTGGCCTTTTTATGTTATATTATATCATGTTTTGATGTCAAACCAAATATTTTTGAAGAACCAGATAGGGATGTGATCAGTTCCTCATTCGTCGTACAGTCAACTCTATAGCTATAAAAGTTGTTTTACTGTACCGACTAGTAGTAGTGCATCGGCACAGCCGTTGCTTGATAGACCAAAAGATGAATTGTCCCTATCTATTCTCACGTGCTCTCTCATATATAAACAACATGATACAAGGTTTGACCTACACTTGCAAATCTGAAAATCACATTTTCTCAAGTGCTGGCCGCCACTGCTCTCAAGGTGTATTCAAGAACAAAGCTGTTACAAACTCAAGGACCAAATCCCAACGCTGAAGATGTCTTAAGTCCTTAAGTTTGTTGTGCCTTTGCCTTTTGTTCTTTACTTGTAATCCTACGTTACTTTCGAGAAGTGCTTTTGTGGGATAAAATTCAACCATTGTTGTTTTGGTTTTCTTGAATAGAGTTAGTCCACGTGTGTTTGCTTTATAATAGAGTTATTGCAAAAAGCTTGTAGTAGAGTTATTGTAAGGAGTAAGGGATTAAGAATTTAATTCCTAGATTACAATAGGTTGTAATATGAAGTTGCTCGGTTGAGTGGAATTGAAATTCTACTCAAGTAGGTCATGATTTTTAATCCCTTGAACAACGAGTTTTGCAAGTAAATATCGTGTGTCCATTACTTTTTATCTCTTTACACTGGAAATAGATAGAAAACCTGATTTTCTATATTGTTTGGTGGACTTCTAATTTCTACCGGTCTGGATATTGTGCAATCCGTTTAGTTGCCACTGAAATGGAATATGAGAAAATATGAACTCTTGCTTTCGTAGGGGAAATTCTTGAAAGGGATACTAATACGCCTTTCATAGATACTCAATTCTTATGCTTGGGGGTTGATATCCTACAATTCAGAAATAATGCCTCTATTTAAGGCGTATTATATTATATTGAATTTACCCGATAAAGTGTCTCAATGGATAAATTCCTCCAAGTCAAAGAAGCTACCAAAATAAAAACTACAAAGCCTAGTAAAGTCAGTAAATTAGATTCCTAAGGATAAGTATAGCTCCTGCCTGCCCTACTGCCAACTAATGCAATAACGTGACAAGAAAAAAGTAAGTAAAAACGTCTAAAGACGACTTGTGATTATTTCTAAAGAATCACGAGCCCAGAAAAAAACCCACAAAATCTTGATCATCACCACGATTGACGGCGTCTTATGACTTAATTATAACTAAACAAAAAGGATGACAATTATTTTCCTGAGCTGTAAAAGCAGCACCAAAAGGTCATTTCCTCAAGTGTAAGAATCAGAATAACAAAGTTGAGTATAGTTTTGCATTTTTATACCTATCAATATTCCTATTAATTAAAACTCTTTATGTACATCAAAACTCTTGGTAATTGTGGCAGCAAAATTGTGATGGACAACAGAAGCAACACAGATATCTGAAATTTTAGCAGGAGATTTCATAGCTAAACCAATTTCACATGTTCTAATATTTACAGTAGGCAAAATCTGAAGTATAAACTTCTACTAATACGAAGAAAGAACCATTAACAATCAAAAAGTAAGAGAAAAAGATCAAATATCATTGATTAAGGTTCTCTTTCATGTGATTCCTCAAGTATAGAACCTTTCAGTGAAATGCCATCAAGAATATCGCTTTCTGAATCAGCTTGTAGTTCTTTAAACTTGGTCATCACTTGAATCATTGTCGGCCTTTTGTAAGGTTTCTCGTCAAGGCATTCAAATGCAACCTTTAAATAATGATATAGTTCAGCATCACCAGACAGATTTGTTATTAGCTCAGAATCCAGGATCTCGTGACTTCTTTTCGCATTATGAAGCTGCTTTGCCCATCCAACAAGATTGTTATCCTCTCCAAATTCGCGAGGATCTATTGGCCTCTTACCGGAAAGAAGCTCCAACAATATGACACCATAACTGTACACATCCCCTTTTGCTGTGCACCGAAAACTTTGATAGTATTCTGGAGGAACATAACCTGGAGTCCCAGCAAGTGTACTTACACTCAGATGAGTATCCAGTGCATTTACCAGCCTTGCCATTCCAAAATCAGAAACCCGTGCCTCAAGGTTTTCGTCTAAAAGTACATTACTGGACTTCATATCGCGATGAATTATGTGGGGTATGCAGCTGTGGTGAAGAAATGCTAATCCTCTTGCTGATCCTATTGCAATCTTCTTCCTAACTTCCCAATCAAGAATCATCCCTCCTCCTTTCTCCCCTTCGTGAAGAACAGATTCGAGACTTCCCCATTTCATGTACTCGTATACAAGAAGCCTCTCCTCTCCAATTTTGCAGTATCCCAACAAAGGGACAAGGTTTCTATGTTTGATTTTTCCAATAGTCTCCATTTCAGCCATGAATTCTCTGTCTCCTTGATTTGTTACATGTACAAGCTTCTTGATTGCAACCGTACTTCCATCTCTCAGCTGAGCCTTGTAGACTTCACCAAAACCTCCAGACCCAATCAAGCTTTCTGAGCTGAACCCATTAGTTGCTTCTAGAAGATGTCCAAAGGTGAGTTTCCTCAATGGCTTTTCAAATGTTGCCACATTAATGCTAAGTGGCTCGGGAACGCTAGATAGTTTCCAGCTGCTACTGCCAGAAGTTGGAAGGCTCTCAATGTATTTATCTCTCTTCTCCTCCTCCTTCTGAGTCTTTTTAATCCTGTAAAGGGCGACGATAAGTAGGACAATACAAACAAGAGAGACCATAATTCCAACCACCATTCCTATAGTTGTAGGCTTTTTATTCTTATGATTGTAAATGCCTGATGAATGGTGTCCCTTGCCAGAGCCACAAGGTGGAAGGGGAACCCCACAAAGGCCTGAATTGTTTTCATATCTTGCAGCTGGAAAAGTAGTTAACTGTCCGCCAGAAGGAATCGCTCCCGATAGGTTATTGTTCGAAACGTCAAGATCACTAAGAAATGAAAGGCCTCCTAACGAGGATGGAATGAATCCCTGAAGGCTGTTGTGTGACAGATCAAGAACTCCAACTATCTTCAGACCTCCAAAGTTGAATGGAATGGTTCCAGTGAAATTGTTGTGTCCTAAATTCAGAACTTGAAGAAAGCTCATTGAACCTAAATTCTCAGGAATAGTTCCTGATAAAGCATTGTAGGAGAGATCAAGGTAAATCATGCTACCATTGCTAGTGAAGGTGTACACTGTCTTCCCAGAATAGATCCTAGTCGATGGGCAGGAGTGAACCATTGGAAAAATCGCAAGCCTCTCTTCACGGACACCCTCAAACTCAACCAATCCGCCAGCACCTCTGCATTCAGTCCCACCCTCATTTCTCACAAAAGCAAACTGCTTCCCCGAAACAATTCCAGGATTGACAAGGCCAGCTTGATCAGCAAGCTCGGGAGGGATTGAACCGGTTAGAGCATTGCTATTCAAATCTAGCCATATCAGGTTCCTGCAAGTACCTAATCCCCGAGGGATTGGTCCAGTAAATGAGTTGTTACCCAACTGAAGGATAGCAAGATTTGCAAGATTCCCAATTCCATGTGGTATCTCTCCAGAAAGTCGGTTGCTGGATAACGAAACCCAAACCAAGTTGGTACAATTGGTAATGGACTGTGGAAGTTCCCCAGTGAGGAAATTGTTATTGAGAATGAGGGTCTGAAGGTTTCCTCCTTTGATGCAAATGCCTTGAGGAATTTCACCTGTGAGATTATTAGCCCACATTATCAATTCCGAAAGATTTGGAAGGGTCCAAATCTCCAATGGGATTGAACCAGTCAGTTTATTGAAGCTGAGATCAATCTTCCTGAGGTTCCTACAAAGTTCGAGCTGTGTTGGCACTGTTCCAGTAAGATAATTACCAGCTAACAGCATCTTCTCCAAAGGAAACCCTGAGGCTGCTAAACAAAACTCAAAGGGTACATTCCCAACTAACAAATTTGAACTGAGGTCTAACACCTCAAGTTTTGTACAGTTTGCCAAAGACCTCGGTACACGACCAGTTATGTTGTTGAATGGTAAGTAAAGATACCTAAGATTTGCGAGTGAACTGATAACAGTATTCAAGAAATCTCCCGATAGCTCATTATTACCAAGGTTGAGACTGAATAGTGAGGAGCACAATTTAAAAGTTGAAGGAAGTTCACCGGTCAGCTGGTTTCCAGAAAGATCAAGCTCCTCAAGTGTGCTGCAAGTCTGCCCCAATTCTGATGGAATTTCTTCGAAAAAGTGATTGTGGGCTAGCACCAATCGCTTCAAACTCTTTAGCTTCACCAATAATTCTCCAGGAATCTTCGTTTGGATCGAATTATGGCCAAAGTCCAGTGTATGGAGGCTCAAGCAATTTGCCAAGGTGGGAGGGAACTCAGTTGAAGTAAGGTTGTTGAAAGACAAATTGAGGACAGTAAGATTTTGACAAGTCCCAAAATCAAGACCATTGAGTTCTCCAGTTAAGTTATTATGCGAGAGATCAAGAACAGAAAAGCTCTTGCAAGAAGAGAGGGAGCTTTTTAGTTTGCCAGATAGCTTATTTGAGGAGATATTAAGCACATTCAAATTTTGGCAATTGGACAGTGCATAACTTAAAATACCTACATCTGAAATTGTGTTACTTGATAAGTCAAGCTGCAACAATGAAGGTCCAAACTTGAGACCAACTACTCCATGAATTGAATTCCCAGAGACATTAAGGTACTTAATTCTATCACAAGACTGCAATAAAGGCTCTAAAACAAGAGTATCAGAGAAATTGTTAGCTGATAAATCAAGAAACTCAAAGCTACAAGAATCAGCTGTTGAGGAAAGATTGCCATAGAAATTGTTGCCAGTGAAGTGAAGGCGAAGCAGAGTAGGTAAAGCCATGAGATGAGAGAGATGAAGAGGTCCACTAAGGTCTGCAGTAGAGAGATTGAGCTCAACAACTTGACCATTTGAGCATGAAATCCCATTCCAAGTGCAAGGAGTTGAAGAAGAAGAAAAACTCCAGTCATTCAAAAACCCATTTGGATCAAATTCAACAGAGGATTTCTTGAAGGCTATTAAGCTACCTACTTGATCATTAGCAGCCAATTTTCTTGCATTTGATACCATCACAAAACAGCAAATCAGAAATATTATGAGAAAGACAACATCTTTCATCACCCCACTTGGTGATAATAGTTTGTAGCTCATCTTTGCTGGAAAAAAAAATCAATTCTTTCCTTCCCTACTTAAGGAAATACGGCCCCTCCATGTTACAATCTTGTAAAACCTGCTCAATAATGGTGAAAAAAGAAGGAGGCTCATAATTAACCATGTATGATAGAGATGTTGGAAAAATCAAGAAATGAATGAAAAAGACAAAAAACTTGATGCTACTTTACCTGATTCTGGTTGTTCATTCAAGTCACAGTCTTTGAGTTTGTTGAGAAAGGGGGGATTTTGCTGATATTTGGAATGACAATTGACAGGATACAGTACATAGATATAGAAGCTGCTGCTGCAGGTGTTTTGCTTGTACAAACAACAGTAGCAGTGATAAGAGGTTTTTGGGTTTTGGGGGGGGGGGGTGTTAGAGTACGATGTTCAGAATTGTCGGCTGGTCACAGGAAGTTCGTGTGAAAATGTGTAGTAAACATCAATACAAGGTACTACTGTAGTACAAGTTTCTGAAAGAATGTTTAAAGTAGAAAGAAAGGGAAGGAGAATAGTATAGTGGTGACTGGATTTCTTGAACCAGCTTTGAGGTTTTCCCTTCCTTGTCGGAAGCAAACGAGAAAGGAGAGAAATAGAGGAAAGTAAAGACAAAGCAAAGATGAAAATGAGTAGAATAGCACTTTTGTATTTTGAGTCTCTCTTACAGCAGGCACCTCACGACTCTCTATTCTTTGCTAAGAAATATGCTGCTTTTCTCATATTTCGGGTCCAGTCAAACTTGGGATTTGATTCTTTTTCTTGTTTTTTTTTTTTTTAATTTTCACTTTAATTAGGGTGTGGTGGACCCTTCGTTGCTTTGGTGGGATGGACACAAAGACAAATACTCCTACTTGTTAAGTGCTCATATTAGTTGAGGAAATGTGTGTGTGTCTTCTTATATCTTGTTGAGTACTAGTAATTTTTATTTTAGTAATTAACTTTTGAGGTTGAATTAGGCTTAATACTACACTCATTTTACGTTGAAGGACAAGTTAATGTCTTCTTATATTATCTAACTTTTGAGGTTGGCTTAATTCCAATATTTATTATGTTAATAGAAATAAAAGTATTTTTAGAAACACATGTCTATATTAAGTTTGAATTAAGTAACACCGTGACAGAGAAAATAGTGATAGTGAAATTAAGTTTGGTTGTATTGTCAAAAAAGATAAAATAATGAAGCGATGTTTCTTACATACAACACCAATTTAAGACGACGAATCCAGCTTTGGATGGACGTGTGGGAGTTGGCTTGCGGGACAGCTACGTCTGTGACTGAAAGTGTGTGTGAATAATTACTATTAAGGGGAGCATTTTCAACGCAAAGAAAATATAGGAGGAAAAAAGTGGCTTATTTCTAGTAAATTCATAGTTGGTGTGGTTGTTAGAAAGTTTTTGAGTGCACGAGAGGCAACTCCCCTTTTGTCTTTACTACATTATTTATCGATATTGGAATTTAGTTGGATTCAAGCAATAATATCTTACAATAGGGTAAAATATTTCCTAACAAAAAGACGATTTTATATTAGAGACTCGAATTCAAAATTTCTAATTAAAAATGAATGATTTGAGTACTTACCACAGTATCAATAGCCCTTATTGGTTTTCATTATCATTTATCAGTACTCCCTACCACTCATATTAACAATCGTGGTTACTAAAAAGAGTTGTCTCAAATTATTTGTCATTTTAAAAGTTCAGAACAAAAGTGATTATTTTTTCCCCTCTTTACCCTTAGTAATAATTATTCTTGAAGATTAGATAACGCATAAATAAAATAAATATTCAATGAATAGAGATTTTATCTTATGACTAATAAGGAGAGAATAGTCCAATTCCTTTCCTAATTAATATTTTTTAAGGGGCGTGAAAAAAAGAAATACTATACATAATAGAATGAGATAGAGGGAGTAGAACATAATAATAGCTTATTTAATTTTCACTGAATCTTATTAGATTTGATTTTGGAAGTCTCTTATTCAGTCTTAATTGGCTACTTTCAATGCTCATAAATATGGTTTAAATGTTAAGCAATGGTTGTCAAACACTCACAAGTTTCTAGATCAAGGAGATACGTATTTCTTCCGTCTAAGACGGACAAGAAAATGTACCAATTTTCTGCACCAACTTGTACTCTAATTTCATACGTATTATTAATTTGCTCGACAAGTTATCCTCGTAGCCCCGACATTACAACAACTAATTAATTAGATTTGTACTAAATATGATGTCTGTAAGTCCTTAATCAATCAAGAGTCAATGACCTGCCTTCAATCTCACTTCATCTTCTAGGTGAAGTCGAAACCAAGAGATGCTAAGTGTAAATTTCGTCGTAAGTTCGTATCCAACTTAAATATTGATATTCTGCTTAATTAGTAAGTTGTGTTAAAGATTTCCAAATTTTAACAGTTTGTGGAGTAAAATATTGTATACGTTATACCACTTGAAAAATGAGAAACCTTACATTCTCATAGTAAGTATTTTATTAGAAAGAAGGTTTCATATAACAATTATCTTAAGCGTTGATCGGATAATATAGACACCAAACTCCAGCATTTTTGTATTTTAATCGCTGAAAGTCCAATGTTAAAACTTAGCATATTTTTATATTTTTCTAAAATTTAAATAGAAGAAAACGAAGATGTATTGCGTTTATTTTCAGATCTCTTATACGTTAAGGTAAAATTTTCTTAAAATTTTTACTAGAACTTTTAACGGCCCACAAAATCGATTTATCGGATAAGAGGAGATATTTAATGGAAGAGTAATTAAAAAGGGTAGTGGAGCAGCATATTGTAGAATATTTCTGGGAAACTAGGAAGGAATTTATTACGAGTATTCAGATTAAAACAGTGACAACATGAGGCACGGGGCGCGGGACCTAGGGTTTGATGCTTCTTGGGCACAACTCACAAGTCTCTTTTTTCTTCTTCTTCTCCTTTCTTTTTGTTTTTCGAATCTTGACTTGTTTTTTTCTCTTCTTTCTTGAAGCTGAGTTAATACCATGGCTCATTTGAAATTAAAAAATTATGATAATATGTTTCAATATATAATATCACTCAAAATTATAGTCTACATTTTTGATATAGTTAATGATCCTATGATTCAGATTATAGTATATAGAGAATGTATTTTTGAATAAAAGGGCATGCAACATGATGCACGAAGCACCCTGTATTCTATAGAATTCGGGAGAAAAATCGCATCTCAAGGGGGTGTAACGTAGGTAGCTTACCCATGATTTATAGATATTAATGGCTGATTTTACAATTCAAGCCTGTATTTGTAGATCACATAAAAATAACTTTATCGTTATTTCAAGGCTCTTCGTAGAAGGTATTTGTTAATGTGCCATATAAAAGAATGTAAATTTTGAAGAATTAAAAATCAAGGGAATGGACAATTTAGAATTGTGATTGAGGGAACAGTTTTGTCAGTATGCACATCACACGAGTGAAAGTGAAGGACCACAATAGAGGGAGGGACTGAATGCAATTCTCGTGTCTTATTTGTGTAGATTCGATTCGCCTTTAGTTAATGCCAAATTAGCAATACATTCGCATTACACAATTACCGTAAGATTCTCTGTAGAATATCTCAACAAGACAATATTTTATTATAAAAGCAAAAAAAATTTTGGAATTAATTTTTATATTATATTATAATATATATTCTATATAACAGTAATTTGATACAACATCTAAAAAATATTTAGAACAAATCATATTGTTAAGTTTTACTGTACAACAACTACTATTTGGTAGCATTCCAACAAAACATACAATCCCCTACTCCTTTTCTTTCTCTTCCTGGGATTACTCCCGCATTGGGGAAATTCTTGACAACTACATTTGGTATGACTATTAAATAATACACAGAAATTTAAAAGTATAGAATATAATTTGTTGCACTATGACACAGCGGAATCCTCGCAAAGAAACCAGGCTGATTTTTGGACCGTCCTTTCTGTTACTACTACTACTTTTTCTTTTCTTTTATTTATTTATTTATTTAAAAACGTTGTACTAGTACTTATTAAGTATAGCAGCTTTAACCAAATGAAATGAAACTCATTATCCTCTCCTTATAGACTTTTACTTGTACAAGAGCCAAAATAAAAACAAGAGCAAGAAGGGAAGCGCTGAAGGGAAAGATTAATTAAGATTCTATTTATTGGATAAATGATGCTCCATTAAATTAAAGAGAACAAGAGTCAATTTTAGTAAATAGGACAACTTATACTGGAAAATTTTCTGTACGCGTGTTAGAAATGACCCTTCATAGCTTTTTACAATATTAAAATTAAGAAAATATATTTTAGATCTCTTATATGGAAAAGATAAATCTCTCATATGTAAAAGTTGTTGCAAAAAAAAAAAAAAAAAAACAACAACAACGACCGAGCAAAATTCCACTAGTGGGGTCTGGGGAGGGTAGTGTGTACGTAGACGTTACCCATATCCCGAGGGAGTAGAGAGGTTGTTTTCAAAAGACCCTCGGCTCAAGACAAAAAGACAAAAGGAGACAATATCAGTAACACCGGAGAAATCATAGGAAAAATAGGAACAACATAAAAGTTAGAAGAAAGATACAAAGCAAAAACGAAATAGTATCCCTACCAAACTAGTCTCTCAAAGAAATGACGTAAGGCAAGACTCAACTACCTCATAACCTTCAACCCTTATACCCGCCCTCCACATGTACCTATCAAGTGCCATGTCCTAGGAAATTTATAGCCTCGCCATATCCTGCCTGATCACCTCTCCCCAGTACTTCTTAGGTCGCCCTCTATCTCTTCTCGTGCCCTCCACAACCAGCCGTTTGTACCTCATTACCGGAGCATCTGGGCTTCTCCTCTAAACATGCCCGAACCATCTGAGCCTCGCTTCCCGCATCTTGTCATTAATTAGAGCCACACGCACCTTTTCCCGAATATCATCATTCCTAATCTTATCCAACCCAGTATGCCCGCACATCCACCTCAACATCCTTATTTCTGCTACCTTCATCTTCTGGATATGTGCGTTCTTAACAGCAGGGGCGTACGCAGAATTTTTCGTAAGCGGTGTCGATATTTAAAGAAATAGATAACAAAAAAAAAATATAGTAACAATATCATATTAAAAAAAGTACCTTACTACAGCTCTCCTCGATGAGTTTTCATATTTTGGAACGTATTCATAATAGCCTCTCTAGGAATAAGACTAAATGCATCCTTTTCTATATAAGACACCAAACAACTACTCAAAAATTCATCATCCATTCGGCTCCGCAAATCAGTCTTAATCAACTTCATTGCCGAAAAAGCTCTCTCAACTGTAGCATTAGCAACTGGCAAAAGTAAAGCAAATTTTACAAGTTGAAAAATAAGAGGATAAGTCCCATGCTTCTTTGTCTCTACTAATTTCGTGGAAAGATTACCAAGTCCCTAAGATCTGAAAATCTTTTATCATGATCTCGGACATCAACAATGTAATTCTGAAGCCGAAATCGAAGGTTGACCATAGAATATTTATCAAAATCATTAGGATATAACTCAGCTAATCTCAATATCTTTTCAATGTCAAAATTGGAAAAAGAGTCAGCTGGGTTCAAGCAAGCAACTCCAAGAAGCAAATCCGTTGTCGCCTCATCAAAGAAGACTACTGAGTTCTTGAAATTTTCAATCAATAATTCTATAAAATACCTCAACACGGTAGTGATGTGAAACAGTATACTCAGCAACCCTACGACGTGATCTTCCAGGGATAACATAAAGCTCGTCAAATTCAGATATTTAAATATCATATTTCATACAGAATTTAGATACTTCATTAATAAGTGAATCCCAACCTTTCTTTCGCGGTTCTTGCAGTTGATCCTTTGCCGCTCCAACAAGTAACATATCATTTACAATATCTTACTCCTTCTTTTGAAAGGTTGCACTAAGCTCATTTGTGATTGCTAAAATAGTACACATTAAATATAACATGAAGACAATTTCAAATGTTAAACATGCTTTAAGATATCCCATTGCCTTACATTTTTCTTCAAAAGGTGCATTAACAACAATAGCATCAAGCACATCAATAATAGGCCCAAACATAAGGATAAAATTATTAAAGGATTTGTAATAAGAACCCCATCGTGTATCACCAGCTCTAGCAAGACCCAATTCTTGATTCAAGCCCTTACCAGTTTCAAGCTCACCTTTACGTAATGCCTCTTCTATTTCTTCTGCTTGAGATTCACGAAGTTCATCTCTATGCTTGAAAGAAGCTCCCATCATATTCAATATATCAGAAACCAACAATTAGAGTTCTTGCACTTTATCACATCTTCTAGAAACCGCAACAAGAGTTAATTGAAGTTGATGAGCAAAACAATGAATAGAATGAGCACCTCTACTTTCTTTTTGCATTAAGATCTTAAGACCATTTAAACCACCTTGCATATTGCTTGCTCCATCATAGCATTGTTCACGTATATAAGATGGACTTAAAGAATGTTTAGTAAGTAAACTAACAATTTCATTCCTTAGCGACAAAACAGTAGTATCACGAATATGAACAATACCCATAAAGCGCTCCATCACACTTCCCCTCCTATCAACATAACGCAGAACAATAGCCATTTGATCCTTACATGATACATCGCGAGATTCATCAACTAATATTGAAAAGTGATCATCATTTATATCCTTAATGAGACTCTTAATTGTTTCCATCTTACATGCAGTGATAATATCCTTGTGAATATATGGAGAAGTCAATTGATTATTTTTTGGAGCTTTTTTAAACGCATCATCAATATCTTTACATCGCTTTGCGTACCATGTAAGAAGTTCAATATAGTTACCTCTATTGAAAGATGATTCACCTTCACGATGTCCCCGAAATGATAATCCTTGATTCAAAAGATATCTTATCACATCAATTGAAGCTTCTAAACGAGTTCGGTATTCTAACTATTGTTGATCAGATTGTTTAGCAAGTGCACTTTGAATGGATTGTTTTTGTTTCATCAAATCTTCACACTTCTTTCTTGACTGATTGTGAATACTGTTTGGTCCACTAATATGCATATCAAATCTATCCTTCTTATTCCAACTTGTAAACCCTATGCTTGAAAATACATCTCCTCCCCCTTGTTTAATGCATTCATCTTGGAACAAATAACAGTAGAAGCAATATGCCGCATCTTTTGTTAGGCTATACTTCAATCAATCATACTCAAGAAACCATCGAGTATTAAAACGACTCAATTGACCATAAAAATTTCTTTGAAGGAAATTGTGATTTCGAGGTCGGCAAAGAACTTGTTGAATATATGTTCTTCTTACTTTATCATGGTCATTTGGATGATATTTTCGAATTGCTAATCTTTTTCCTGGATCAGTCTCTAAACAAATTTAATTAACTCCTTCACTTTGTGGAAGTTGTTCTGATTCATCGACTGTTTCTTCCAAGTTAGATGATTCTTGAGGTGTTGAACTTGGTTTTGAAGGCTCGGAAGGAACTACATTATAAAATCTCTTCATTGGAATTCAAACTGAATTGCAAATTAAAATTTCAATTAGATAACCCGTATAAATTGCAGAAAAATCAACTCAAAAAGAAAAATAACGTTTGTTTCAAGAAATTCTAACACTGAAAGAATATATATATATATATATATATATATATATATATATAACAACTCATTTGTGATTGCAACTAGAAAATTTCGGTAAATTCCAATGTAATTAACCTCCTTAGAATTTTATATTATTTAACTCCAATAAAGCAGCAAGTTCCAATGTAAATGAATAGACTTTTCAAAATTGGGGCATGAAATAAGTAAACTTCAATGGATTTTATATTGTTTATATGGATTTTATATTGTTTATAATTAAACTCTCCTTTTTTTTCCAAAAATAGTAACAATTCCGATTTTCGGCGCTAGACTATCGAACCAACTAGCCCATTCTGATGAAGTGGTGTCATTTTATTTTATCTGTATCTAATTCTTTTTTTTTCATAGTATCAATTATATATATTTAATAAAAAAATTTGGCGAAGCAGTATCGGATGACATCGCTTCAACCATGGTAAATTCGCCTCTTCTTAACAGGCCAACACTCAGCCCCATACATCATGGCCGGTCTAACCACCGCTTTGTAGAACTTACCCTTGAGTATCAGTGGCACTCCCTTGTCACACGATACTCATGCTAACCTCTACTTCATCCATCCTACTCCAATACGGTGTGTGACATCCTCGTCGATCTCCATTCCCCCTGGATAATCGACCCAAGATATTTGAAGCTGCCTCTACTTGGGATGACCTGTGATTCAAGCCTTACATCCACGCCCACAAAATTATAATGGACCACAAAATGTTTTTGACTCAAACTTTACCGTGACATACATAATTGAAACGAATAATGAAAAATGTTAAAAAAAAAAAGGTTTTATTTTTAATTTTTTAATTTTTATTTTTATATTCATATGGTCACACAACTTTCTAGAACAACTACAATAAGAAGTAAGACAATCACTTTTTTTTTTCCAGATAGTTAAGCGAGGTATGAAAAACATAAACAGTCATAATTAAAAGGCGACGAGTATTTGAATTAGTAGACCGCATATTATGACCTCAATTGTAGGGCGATTTATTTGGAACCGTAAAATAATTTTTTCCCTTGTTTCCTGTGATTCATTTGTATTTTATCTTTTCAAAATACAATAAAGGTCGCGTCATTGTTATCATTTTAGATGGAATGGGAAGAAATTAATTAATTAATTAAATTTAAATAGAGTGATAAACCGATTACATACATACCCCACAGTCCCAGTTTTGGGGGAGGGGCCGCAGAGGCTACCTAATTGTTGAACTCGTAATGTAGAAAATGAAGGTAGGGCCCAATAGCGTCACGGCAGCCGCGCACGAGTGCCAGTGGGCCCAATATTTGACTTTCGGACAATTCTGCGTTAGACTCTTTTTTCTCTCTTTCTAATCCAAATTAGACTGCAAACGTGTCCAACGTTTGATGACTCGTGCAGTTAGTTGGGCTTGAGTACCTAGAAATTGACGTTTAAAATAATTGTATCAGATAAGGAGTTCCAACCAAATAACTTGAAATACTGCTAAAATTAAATTATTTTGGTATAAATATTATATACGATTAAATATTAATTACCCTTTGTATGGCAGAATATGGTTATACATGTTTAATCGATTGGGGATGATATAGTTTACTTTCTCATTCCTCGATTGTAATTCAGACCATTATCCATATGTTAGGGACTCTAGCCGTTTATGCATGATATGTACACAATTTAGTGATTAAAATATCATAATTCAAATAAAAATATTTGAACCCAATATAATTTATGACCGACCCGCATCTCTTTCCTTTAATAGTGCTTTGGTTTCACCTCAAAACGATTATTTACCCACAAAAAAATAAAAATAAAAAAGAGCAGCAGAAAAAACTACCTTGCCTCTTCTTTTGCACAAGATGTAAAATTTCAAAAAATTAGAAGTTTTTAAAAGTGAAAATGGTATTTAAAAATTAGAGTTGTGTTTGGATATGAATATAATTGTGAGTTTGTTTTTGAAGTTTTATGATTGATATGAGTGAAAATTTTGAAAAACAGTTTTTTAAAGTTTTTTAAATTTTTGAAAAATTTCAAAATTTATCTTCAAGTGAAAATTAAAAATTTTATGACCAAACAGTAATTTCGAAAATACGTGAACTTTTTTTGAAACAAAAGTGAATTTTTTTTTTATGTCCAAACGGGCTCCAAGTTGTTTCTTCACTTTTTAGTATAGGTTCTTCTATCAAGTAAAGCTTAAACTCCAATAGTACTAATTAGGGATGGTAATTTAAGCCAAACCCGTTTAACCCGCGCAATACCCCTAATATTACTTTTTATATTTTAGCTAAGAAGGGTCTCTGAATTACAGTTAATGGTTTAAGTGCGGGTTTTGAAAGTGTCTTTTCACAGGAGTAATATTAATTAAAGGATTAGGCGCGGGAAAAGATAAATTTAGGAGAGAAAAAGGAAAAGATTGACGCATTGTTAATAATAATGACAATTGACAGCTTCTATTGGGGGCCATTATTATTATTTATTGGGGTAAAAAGAAAAAGACATGTAATGGTGGCCAACACGTTTTGCCTTTCACTGTTAACTCTAAAGTAATATGAATATGGAAATTCTTAGGCTTAATCTTTTTTCTATCTCTCGTCTTTTTTTCTTTTTTCTAATTTGGGTCTAAATAACCAACTAACTCGTGACTTTTAGAATCTTTTAATCTTTCTTTTCTAATATTTTTTTAGCTCTTGACATGTGATGCCCGACCATATAAGAAGCAGAAACTATTAGCTGAAATAAAGGGGTTGAATGATCCAACTTTTACTGCAGTTGATTTTTGAGGAAAAATAATTAAATGTAGAGTGTGTTTTGTACCAAGGAAGATATTTTTTTTGGAAAATAAGTGATTTGTTTATTTATTTTTTTGTGTTTTGTTAGATAACAGAAAATATTTTTTTTAAAAATATATAATTTATGCAAACAATATGGATGACGAAATGAGTAAGAGCAGGGGAGGGTGATCGGTCAGGGTCTAGGGGCCGACGTGACAGTTGCAAGGGTAGGGGTGAAGGTAGCGGGTGGCAGGGGAGAGGTGGGGAAATGGCGGTTAGAGGTAGGGGTGGTGGTGGGGTAGGGCAAGTAGGGTGAGGGTGGTGTCACGACCCAAAATCCATTAGTCGTGATGACACCAAACCCAACCCGCTAGGTAAGCCAACTAATAATTATCCAATTTTAATAATATTAATGAAGCAATTAAGCAAAGAAATATCTGAATATGATATATTCCCCAAGGACTGGTAGTGCAAATCATGAACTTCTAAGAATAGAGTTTACAAAGCTGGTATGAAGTAAATACAACATCTGTTTGAAAAGTACATAAACAGAGTTCTATGAATCTAAGGCTACCATGAATAAGAGGCATCTACAGCAGGAACGCACGTACATTTTCAAATTCAGATCCCATCGAACACATCAACATCAACAGTCAATATCTACACTCAAGGTGTAGAACTGTAGTATGAGTATAACCGACTACATGTACTCAATAAGTAACAAACATAACCTTAGGTTGAAAGTAGTGACGAGCTGGAACATAGATCGGGTCCAACACCAATAACCAACAATAGTTCATAACAATGTAAAGCAAATAACAAAAGAAGTAACCCGGAATTTAAATTGCTCATCCATTTTCATAATTTCCGAAAGTAGTTCAGTCCTTTTTAAGTATATCTGTGAAAATCCAAATTCTTTACCAAAATCGTCCAAAAATATGAGATAATTTGAAAACTGTAATTTTTTCTAAAAATCGTTTTCACAATAAATAAGATATTTTATTTTCTTTCTAGATAGCAACTGTGAAATACCTCTCTATGCCTACATATCAATATGTGTAAAAAGTCATGAATGACGTGATACCGTACAACATGAGAAAAAATTACTCGTAAAACCGAGTAGAATATACTTACTCCAATTCATATGGTGAAAATTGCTTCAAGAATCGCCTCAATCCGAGCTCCATCGTTCCAAAAATGTAAAAATGGCTGAAACCCTCGAAATAAAGTACTTTATAATCTGCCCAGGCATCATCTTAAGCGAACGCGGGAAATTTATCGCGTTCGCGATGAATAAAACTCACAATGCCACAAAAGGCTCTACGCATTCGCGATACACCCCATGCGAACGCAATGTCCACTGCTATCAAAGCTTTGTGAACACGACTCACCTTCCACGATCGTATAGAAGAACGCTCCAACTACTAGCTGCCAACCTCTACACTACGGAAACGCGAAGAAGACTTGCCCCAACTCTACACGAACGCGAAACATACTTTGTGATCACGAAGAACAATTTCATCTGCCATCAAAATACAATACGCGTTCGTGATACTTGCCACGCGAATGCGATGAAGAAATGTGACACCAGACACCAAAACACACCAACACTCAAAACATGAAGAAAAATAGCCCGAAGCCAATCCGAAATATGCCCGATCCCTTTGGGACCCCGTCCAAATATACCAACAAGTCCCATAATATAACACAGACTTACTCGAGGCCTCAAAATACACATAACAACATCAAAACTATGAATCACACCTCAATTTGAAATCAATGAATTTTGAAACTTCAAACTTCCACAACCGATGCCGAAACCTGTCAAATCACATCTGAGTGACCTCAAATTTTGCACACAAGTCACATTTTACATTATGGACCTGCTCCAGCTTCCGGAATCGTAATCCGACCCCGATATCAAAAAGTTCACTCCCGGTCAAACTTTCCAAAATTCTAATTTTCGCATTTCAAGCCTAATTCTACTACGGACCTCCAAATCACAATCCGTACACATTCCTAAGTCCAAAATACCCAACGGAGCTAACAGAACCGTCAAAACTCTAATCCGAGGTCAATTACTAAAAAGTCAAACTTGGTCAACTCTTCCAATCTAAAGTTTTCTGGCTGAGAATCATTCTTCCAAATCATTTCCGAATAACCTGAAAATCAAAACCGACGATTCACATAAGTCCCAATACATAAAACAGAGCTATTCATGCCCTCAAACCACCGAGCGAAGTGCAAATGCTCATAACGACTGATCGGGTCATTAGATCCTCTCCCACTTAAACATACGTTCGTCTTCGAACATGCCGGAGTTGTTCCAAAAGCCATCAAACTGCCGTGTAACCTTACCATGCACATACCCAGGGGTGATCCCATATCACCCCATCCCATGTAGGTCTAATAACGCAACATAATTGAAATTTCTCAATTCAACCTATCCCATAAACCTTAGAACCAATTTCCAACATCTAGAATCTCTATAAGATAAGAATCTCGTATCTACACACATGTTAAGTCTGAACAAGCTATATCAAGCCAAATCCTAAACTAAGATGTAATCACATGATCTACCACATAACTCAAATACTCATTGCGATAATTTCTAATCACACTAGTTGCTTAGAACAACCCAATACCGGTAATAAACCTCATATCAAACAAAGCCTCATTCTAAGACTTCGTACACTACCGATGATGAAAGAAACGTGTAGAACTCATAACCATTCATCAGATTAACAAATCATGGGGCTCCCTCTCCTTCGACAAGAACTATAGTCACTTTCTAAGCCGACTTCCGATATTATCCTTCCAAATATACCGCAATCAAATTCGATAGAATCCATTCTAGATCCAATGACCTCGTCTTATCAAATACCAACTACTCTACAGACATGCAACATCAATACAATCTAAAACCGCAACATGTGCATTCTGCACACCAAATAGCAACATTCCAAATGTAGTCAATTGTTGATATCCAATTTTCCCCTATAAATTTTAAATATGCATAAACACCTTCAAAATAGCATATATAAGCATGCACAAGGCTTTTATTATTTACATAATTTTAAGGGTTTAAATTGATTTTTTTCTTTATTTCATAAAATCCCCAATAAATATTTTTCAAATTATTGTTATGATGATTTGCTCATTTAATTTCTATACTTATGTCAAAAATATGGATAATATATTTTTTATACATTTTTATAATTACATTTAGTAGTTTTTAAGCTAAATTGCATATAATTGCAATGTTAGCCCATTTTAAGGAATAGTTATATTTTATATTCATAAAACTGGTCCCTATATTTTTAAAATGTTAATCATGTATTTTAAATGATTTTGGCACCTTAAATTATTTTTCAGGAATTACCTACTATTTATTATAAATTAAAATAAGGAAAATTGGCTATTTAAATCATAGCCAAATTTGGCTTTCAATTGTAGCCTAAATTGGACCCAATCCCCAGCCCAATTTTCTATTAAATAACCCGAAGCAGACCCTATAAACCCTTTCCCAAACCCGGACCTACCTACCCGGTTGAATCCTGACCGTCGATTTGGGAGATCAACGGTCCACACACGCCCTTTCCTTTTTAATTCCTGAACGACCCCCTAACCCTACTCATTTCCAAAATCCCGCTGCCCAAAAATCCTCTCTGCTCTCAAACACTCTCAACCTAACCCTATCTTTCAACCGCTGACCTTCTTCTCCGGCCTTCTCCGACGACCACCTTTCAACCCCAAGCCTCCAACGGGTCTCTCATCGCCTTGCTCATCATCTCTGAGACCTTCAAGGGTCTTGGGCCACGCCGATTTGGACCTAGTGTTTCTATTTCTATCATTCGTGGATTCTCTGGTGTGATTTTGGCAAAATCGCACCATATATGTTACGATTTATGGAGTTTTGCAACATGTTCTCTCGTTTCTATTTGGGTTTCCTTTTGAAACCCTAGCTCTCGTTTGAATCTCTTCGATCTGTGTTATTTTTAATTCTTAAAGACTGTTTCTTCCTATGAGTTGCACTATTCTCGAACTTCTTCTGAAAGATCCTCAATTTTTAAACCATTTTGCCTTCTTTAATAATTAGGGTTTTCTCAGAGTTCCTTTTACGCTTGTTTTAATTGATTTTCTTTATGATTAAACCTCTTTCATTGCTTATTAGGACTGATCCTATGTTCCTACTATTTTTAACTCGACTCTGTTAAAAGACCTAACTTTTAAGACCTTTCTTTGCTTTGGTTCTGTGTGTTAGCATGACTACTTGATCGTGTTAAGTTTCTGTTGGTTACCATGCTTCGAATGGGTTTTCTATTGAGTCTTTAGCCTGCTTATGTCACTTATGTATGATTATGCTTGCTCATCTCTTGCTTCTTTCTATCTATATGGCTGACCTTGCCTGTTTGCTACGCTTGTTCTTTCTTCTTTATTTATATGTTGAAGTGCAGAGTCATGACTCCCTTTTGATTGATTCTAATTTCCTTAATTCATGGTTTGATTTCAAGATTTTCTTTCAAAACCCTAAAGTTCTACTCGTCTGTTTAAATTGACTGATTTTGTTTCCTTACTTGCTGTGGTACTTCATTCTTACTGAATCCTTTCCTTAATTGTTATATTCTGTACTTAGACTCAGTTATATGCTCTATACTTTTACTATCCTTTATATGGTAAAAATCAGTCTTCCTCAACTGATTTTCTTTCCTTGATTATCCCTGTTGCTATCCGCTTAAGCTGTGATTCCTTGGTTAAGGGGGAGTACTTGTATTAATTGGATTCTAATTGTGATTACTTCCATAATTGTGCTAAACCTTTACTTGTTACCTTATTTCTGCCTATTTTCAAAACTATAAATACCCTAAGTCCTTCATTAATAGAGTCGAATACTTGGTTTTCAAAAACTACTCCTCTTACTAAATATCTCTTCTCTCCCTCTCTCTTGTGCTACTTGCTACTATTAGTCGGCTGCAAGCCAAGGGTAATCATCTGTGCTCTTTGATTCTTTCATTCTGCTTACTTCTACCTTCACCGGTATGTCCTGGTTTTAATTTAAAGCTCCAACAACAATATATTTCTCTTATTGTTTCAATTTCTTTTATTTCTAGCTTGATTCTACTTGTGGTTTTGTTGTAAACATTATTAGCATGCTACTATGTCTCTCCTTCCCTTTAGATCAATGTATTCCCTTATGTGTTTCAAAGCATGCCTTGACATTTGTCTTTACTTCTTGTGTGCTTACCATCCTATGAATTCCCAAGTCCTTATCACCCCTTCTATGTGTTTGTATTTCTTCTGACTGGTGTGTGATTATGCCAAAGTCAACTATCTCTGAGCATGTCCAAACTAATCTTAAGATCTTTGCTGGGTTGCACAACCAAATGTCTATGTATCCCCAACCCTTTGACCCCTGTATGACTGTTGAATTCAGTAAACTAGCTGTGTGTGATATATTTTTAAGGTGTTTAAGCTTGTTTACTGCTCCAACCTCTTTTCAAACAATCTTTGTTGCTTTACTAATTGCTTTCAAAACAGACTTTCCAATACAGTCTTTAATAACCCTTTTCAACTTGTGTCTTGCACTTCCACTTTGCTCTTAGTCAATAGTTTCTGCCCATTCTAGTATGTGTACTGCCTTGGGATCCTCTTGAGAGCCTTCTGAACTCTGGCATACTGAGGTGGCCTTTCCACACTGCACTGGTTCAATTCTTGGTTGCTAAGTCTAGGTGTAAGTATTGCCCAGGGTTCTTGAGGCCCTTAGGGAACTTTGATGCACCTAGACTCTGATTTGTCTAGGGAATTGAGGTTTATGAGACCATTCGAGGCTTTGGGAAACTCGGGCCTAATTGAAGGCTCCCTATAGAATAGCTTCTTGATTTTCTATTTTACTTATGTAATTCATTCATTGACCTGTAATAATTTGTAAACAGATATTTGGGGCATTTAGTAAAAAGGGTGGGTAGATGTATACTTTATGGGGTAATACAGGTAGAAATCCTGCTCTTAGGATCTCAGTTTTAAAATTTGCCTACTTTACTCAATAAAAAACATGCTCATAGGGACTTATGCTTTTAAATCTGATTTCTTTGCCTAATAGAAATCATGTATATAGGATCTCACTTCTAATTTCGTTTGCATCAGTAGAAATCATGTTCCTAAGGTTCTGCATTTTGTCATATTAAAAACCATGTTCATAGGCTCCAAACCATCATATCTTAAATCAGTAGATCGCATGCCTATAGGACTCAACTCCGATTCAGTTTTAACAAGTCTTTCTGTATGTTGCTGCAAAATGGACTAAAATCAGTAATACGCCTAGACATCATGCCTATAGGGATCTATACTCACAATTCCGTCTGGTAATTTAATTCAGCCTAATAAATCAATTTCATTACGCCTAGTTCATTTCTAAAGCTGGTCTTACTAAGCGTTAACATTTTCGGAAACATGTTCTTTCAAAATTACATCAATCCCATTAGATACATTGCTTATAGGTATTAAAGGAGTCTATCTCGAAAGCTCGTTGTTTCTGCATTAATATAGTCACAGTATACTACATATAGGCAAGCCTTAGGGCATTTTCAAAATTGCATTCCCCTGAAGCTCTTTCTCCGTCGTTTAATGTTTCTGATTCTAATAAATTTTAAAAGAGTCCTTAGGCAACTGCTAGGGTATAATTTCTAAACCTAAAAGGGTTTGTTGGTTTCTGCATGGTCACCTAGAGGTCCTGCTTTAGGACTTTTATTGATAAAGACCTTAACTGTGTTTGAGTCGTGCTGCTTGTATGTTTAATTGATGAGAAAGTTTTGAGCCTCTTATCTGCTTTCATTATGTGTAAAGTCCTACATGTTTTGACTGTCGCCTTAGAATTTTGCCCTTTTACAACCTTCGGGGTACGTCTAGAACCACCTATAGATAGAGGTCCTAACTCTCTCCAAGACCACTAAGAATGGATGGTTAGCAGCACGCAATAGAGATCGCTGACCAACACTCGCTTTGCATGACCACTAAGGGTATAGGAAGGGTATATATGGATATGATGACCGGTGCGCTAATGCCATGCGTAGCCCCTTTCTAAGGAGTGATTACCGGACATTATACTAATGTGATCCTATAGGATAACCAACCTAGGACCTCCCTTTCCCCAAATCCTCTTTGCTTGAAACTCTATTTTTTTTCTACAACCTGTTTAAATTCCTATTTTATACAATGCCCAACATGCTCTACTTGCAATTATTTGCTTTAATTGTTTATTTATGGACTAATGTGTGAATATAAGTTTGGCTGGGGCCCATATTTGTGGACCAAGAGGGGTGCCTAACACCTTTCCCTCAAGGTTATTTCTAGCCCTTACCCTAATCTCTAGTAATGCAAACCAATCCAAGAGTTAATTGCTCTGGGTACCCTAGTGCACCATAATTCGTTAGATGGCGACTCTTCCAATACCCAATTCCCAAAAAGGAAATGAGTCATTACACCCCGTGAATGTCGAAACCCAGACTTCTCCCCGCGAGAGGGGGGAAAAAGGGGGTGCGACAGCATGGCGACTCTGCTGGGGATATTTTTAGGCTCTTACCATAACGAACTTATGAATTAGTCCAAGCATGCTTTATCCCGTACCCTTCTCCCTTATTTGAATTTAACTGTCTATTTTAAGCATTTATGATTCCTTTATTACCCTGAAAACTGACTTGTCTCCTTGTTTTTCTTTCTCTGTAACTGTCTCAATTATTTAAATGTTGTATTTATTTCTTCCTACATGAAAATACTTGCCTACCTATTATTAACTGTTGCATAAATCATGCTCTACATCATATTCCACTCGTGCATATCAAATCCTATAGCAACGCTTTAATGAGTGGTTGCGCTCTTCCTGTTTACTACCCTTAAATTCGAAAAGGCTTATTTGCGGTAAAACCAGTCGATCAGCGGTGCAGTCGATGGTTCCGTGCCTTCCCCCTCAAGTTTTCCGCTTGAGGGTACTAGTCTAAAACCCCATAGAAACCTTACTCTATTTAAATTGTGCATGCATCATGGTCAAACCTAGCCGGGTCAGTTATGTTGTCCATATAATAATCCTTTAAGATAAGCCTTATCCAAAGTTCATTGGGTTTTCTTTAATCCCAACGGACGCAACCACGTTATGTGAATTAATTTGGAGGACTAAATGCCGATATGCTGATCATAAATGTATAAATAGTCGAGTCTGGTGGGGGTAAGGTCTAACCCTTTGTTTTGCAGGAAATGAGGCACGAGGTCCCCAGCTTCGGTATGGTTAGCATACCCTCACTCTTGCTAGACTAGTGGAAGAATCTTCCATCAGATGACCAAATCAATGAATGGAAAGAAATGGCCGCCAAATCTAGCGAGAAGCTTGAATATCTGGAATACAGCCTGTTGGAATTGGAAGGGAAAGTAAGGAAGAGAGTCACCGCATGCCAGAATGCACGGGGAAATAAAGAAGGACAGCCAGCAAAGGCATTCTTACTAATGAGCCTGTGCGAACTGGAGGATTTGATCGACAAGAGCATTCAGCCTGAAGAAAGTCCTTCCGAGACCAAATAGGCTAGATTTATTTTGTTTTTTCCTAAAAATGTAATAACGCCAATTGCCAGTAGTGACTTATTTTATTATTATCTTAGTGTCATTTTGGGATTCGCATATTCTTACATTATGGAATGAAGCATTTATTGGCATTAAAAGTTCTCCAAATCTATTTGTCGCTAGGCTTACCTTGGGCACAACGAGGCTCCCAAATTAGGAAGAAAATTTATATTTCCGCAAATTGTGTTTAAATACTGCAAACATTTTAGGATCCTTACTAACTTGTCACCTTTTGCTTTTATTTTTATTATTATTATTCCGATCCCCTTAGGTTGGTTCAATCATACTGGCCTCATCAGCATATCACACCAGATCCAGAGGCCCTCCACATCCTCCTCCTCCAAGCAACACAAAAAGTAGAGCGGAAGCAAAGATGGACGATTTAAGTGGAATCCGAAAGGAAAATGTTAAGAATGCAGAGACCTCCGACGGACACAGTACTTCGACCCTAAATGACCTGGTTTTGAGACTTGAACAAAGGATACTAGAACTACATGGAGAACTTGAGCAGGTCCACAATTTAGAAAACTTGTCACTCACCCTCAACGCCCCTGATATCTACCAAGAGAACACAAAGAACCCAACACCTCCTCAAAACACACAAAACCAATAGCCACAAAATCCTACCATACCAAATCAATACACCACTCCACCACAAAATATCAATCCATTGCCGATGCCAACTCTATCACAACAGCATCAACCAATTCATTACCCACCAGCCACCACTTACCACACTCCCCAAAATACACCACAACTCATTCCCGATCCACAAAAATCCACCAATTACCATCACTATACCCAAGTTCCTGGCACCCATCAGAGCAATCCCATATACGTGGAAACTGTACCACATTCTACCCAGCCACACTCATGTGCACCAAAAACTACCGAAAAAGGACCTTCTCATTAAGAACATGGCTGAAGAGCTTAAAAGGTTAACAAGCCGAATTCAAGGTGTTGAAGGAGATAGAGGAATAGAGGGTTTAAAGTATGAGGACTTGTGCATACAGCCGAATGTCAAACTGCTACAGGGGTACAAACCTCCCAAGTTCGAAATGTTCGATGGTACAGGTGATCCCAGGGTTCATCGCAGAACATATTGTGACAAACTTGTCGGGGTCGGGAAAGATGAAAATATCCGAATGAAGCTCTTTATGAGGAGCCTTACTGGGGATGCACTGTCTTGGTATATCAGCCAAAATCCCAAGAAATGGTCAATTGGGTAAGCATGGCATCAGATTTCATGGACCGGTTCAGGTTAAACACAAAGAATGCACCTGATGTCTTCTACATTCAGAACCTCAAGGTCAGACCCACTTTGGATATGCTACCCACTGGAGGTCGGAAGCCGCCAAGGTCAGGCCCGCTTTAGATGAAGAACATATTAATAAATTCTTAGTTAGGGCACATGACCCGCAATATGATGAGAGGCTGATGGTTATTGAAAATCACAAAATTCTCTGACATCATCAAGCTCAGAGAAAGGATTGAAGAAGGGATCAAGAGCGGAATGGTAACAAACTTCAAGGCTTTACAAGCCACAAATAAAGCACTACAGTCAGGTGGCATATCGGAGAAGAGAGATGTTGGGGCAGTAATGCTAGCCTAGGGCCCAAAATCCCCGCTTGTCTATCAAACACCTCCACCCATGTACCAAGCACCACCGCCCACATATCAACCTTCATCCCCCAGATACTCCCAACCAGACTCCATCCATCACACATATAACTCCCAACCATCCCACTTCCAATCACCACCAGCTCATCAAAATTATCCAAGACCACGACCAAACTTTGACCGCAAACCACCCAGATAGTATACCGCCATTTCCAAGACTATCAACCAATTATATGAAAGGTTAAAAGCCGTCGATTATGTCTCTCCTTTTCCCATAGTGGCATTAGATAACCCATCCCAGTGGGTCAATTCGAACAAGACTTGTGCGTACCATTCCGGTATGAAAGGGCACACCACAGTTGAGTGCTGGATATTGAAGGATAAGATCCAAATATTAAGTAACAATAAGGTCATACAAGCAAAAGAGGCCTCACCTAATGTCCGCGACAATCCTCTCCCTAATCACAGAAGTGATGGTATACATGTGATAAAAATGAATAAAGAATGGGACCCTGAAGGGTCGATCGGGCTTATTCGGGAAGGCGATGAATCTAAGGTCGCAGTCACACTTACTTCTATCGTGGTTCGCAGTCACACTTACTTCTATCATGGTTCAGATTCGGGCACTGATCGAAGTTGAGGTAACTACATGAGATCCGTTCGAGGTGGAAGTGGCTCCGCCCGCAGCCACCCCCACTCCATTTGAAGTAGAAGTGGTCACACCCTTCACTGTGACAGTATCAACCAAACCCCGATTCAACTCAAAAGCAATACCCTAGGATTATGTCATTGAGGCTCGACGGAAGGGGAAGGCCAAGGTAGAGGAATTTGACGTGGCATAAGGAATGACTAGGATTGGAAGAGTCTATACACCGAAAAACCTAGGAGGTTCAAGTAAGGAAGCCACTACTAGGCAACCTATTATTGAGACTGGGTCAGATGACCTATGGAGAAAAGTACAGACGAAGGAGTACTCTGTTGTTGAGCACCTGAACAAAGTCCCTGCTCAGATATCTATCCTGGCATTATTGCAGAACTCTGAGTCACACAAGAACGACTTGATGAAAGTACTGAGCGAGGCTTATGTTCCCAATAATATCATTGGTAGAGAAATGGCCAACATGGTCGGTCAGGTGCTGGAGAGCCATAAGATTATCTTCCCCGAAGATGAGCTGCAGCACGAGGGATGGAATCATAATCGAGCATTGCATATTACGGTATAGTTTGAAGACAAGTTCATTGCCAGGGACCTGGTTGATGAAGGTTCTAGTCTAAATATTTGTCCACTGGACACCCTGAAAAGGTTGGACAAAGGTTATCATGATATACGGACCGGAAGCATGAATGCGAAGGCCTTTGATGGGTCCTAGAGGGCCACAATCAAGGAAATCAATCTTTGTTTGCAGATGAGACCAACTTGGTTTGACGTTGAGTTCCAAGTGCTTGACATACCAGCCTTATATAATCTTTTGTCTGGCCGCCCTTGGATCCATGCTGATGGAGCCGTGCCCTTCACACTACATCAAGCCATAAAATTTGAATGGAACCGTCAGGAGGTAATCATTCATGGAGATGGGAGTAAACCCATCTACACTAGTCAAACCATTTAGACCATTGGACATAGAATAAGGCTAGGAGGGGAAACCTACCATCACTTCGAACGGGTCAATGCTATCGAAAAGGACAAGTGATGAAGTAACAAGATAGAAAGCATATTAGCATGGTCTGGATATGAACTTGGCAAAGGATTGGGAAAGAACCTACAAGGCATCACCAAGCCAATACATCTGAAGAATCATGGTACTACCTTTGGGCTCGGATACCAGTACACATGGCAAGAATACAGGAATTGGTCGCCTCCATAGCGCGGACCATATTACCCTTTTGAGCAACTGTACCCCATTTTGAACAAGCTTTCCATCAGGTAGACACAATATGGGGAACTGCTAAAGAAGAAGCACTAGCTGGGCTGAAGGATCTATTCTTGGAAGATGAGGATATGGACTGCAGTGCCATAATTGAGGAGGAGGAGGAAGAAGGCCGCACTATTCAGGCTATGGCAAAGGGTGCTGTTCTCAGAAATTGGACCGCCATACTATCCCGAGCTCGCCAAGTCCCTGGGTAGCTTGGAAAAATTTATAGCTGTTCTAGGCGTTTAAATTTTCCAGCAATTCTGTTTATGATTTTTCTATATTAAATAAATGCTCGATCTACCGAGTCAAGATTTTGTTTGAACAATTTTCTCAGTTTTAATCAAACGTATCTATCCTTTAACATTATTCGTTACTATTTTTATACTTTTCCCTTCTACAATGTTATTATTACTTTTCCTGATGAACCCGTAACTGTGACATATAATGAGGCAACACAATATGAGAATATTGACTTAGCGGAAGAAGGTGAGATACCCGAGGAAATTGTCAGGGAAGTTGAGAATTTTGAGAACAATCCTAAGTCCAATCTAGACGAAATAGAAGCAGTAAATTTGGGAGAATCCAAGACCGTCAAAGAGACACGCGTTAGCATTCACTTGTCGCCAATAGAGAAGGAAGAATACATCCATTTTCTAAAGGAATATGAGGACATTTTTGCATGGTCGTATGATGATATGAGCTGTTTGAGCACATCTATAGTAGCTCACAAGTTTCCTACCAACCCTATGTGTCCGCCAGTCAAGCAAAAACTTAGAAAATTCAAACCAGACATGAGTCTGAAAATCAAGGAGGAAGTTACCAAACAGATCAAAGCCTTGGTTTTAAGGGTGGTTGAGTACCCAACCTGGTTAGCTAACATTGTGCCAGTTTCAAAGAAAGACGGAAAGGTCCGAATATGTGTTAATTATCGAGATTTAAACAAAGCAAGTCCCAAAGATGACTTCCCGCTGCCAAATATACATATCCTGATCGATAACTGCTCCAAGCATGGGCTCCAATCCTTTGTAGATTGCTTCGCATGTTATCTCTAGATCTGGATGGATGAAGAAGATGCCGAGAAGATAGCTTTTATTACGCCTTGGGTGTATAGTGTTACAAGATGATGCCATTCGGTCTGAAGAATGCTGGGGCTACTTACATGAGAGCCATAACAACTATTTTCCATGATATGATACACAAAGAAATAGAGGTATATGGATGATGTCATTATAAAATCCACGAGGATCGCAGATCACATAGCAGATGACTCAGGAGGTACAATTTAAAGTTGAACCCCGCAAAGTGTGCATTCGGGGTTCCTGCAGGAAAGTTATTGGGATTCATTTTCAATCGCCAAGGGATCGTGCTAGATTCGAATAAAGTCAAAGCTATTCAGGAGTTACCACCACCCAAAAGTAAAAGGGACGTGATAAGCTTCTTGGGACAACTCAACTACATTAGTTAATTCATAGCACAGTCCACTGTGATATGTGAACCTATCTTCAAGATGCTGAGGAAGGATGGAGAGGCGAGTTGGACCGAGGATTGCCAAAAGGCTTTTCACAAGATCAAGGTATACCTGTCCACACTACCAGTTCTGGTCCCGCCTGAACCAGGACGACCTTTGCTACTTTATCTTTCCGTGTTATATTGAGCCTTTGGGTGTGTTTTAGGACAACATGATGAGACAAGAAAAAAGGAGCAAGCCATATATTATCCGAGTAAGAAATTCACACCTTATGAAGCACGATATTCTCTTCTTGAACGCACTTGCTGTGCTTTGACCTGGACAGCCCAAAAGTTGAGGCATTATTTCTGTTTCTACACTACGTACCTCATATCTAGGATGGATCCTCTGAAGTATATATTTCAGAAGCCCATGCCTACGGGGAAGTTGGCTAAATGGCAGATACTACTGAGTAAGTTCGACATCGTCTATGTAACTCAAAGGGTAGTCAAGGGACATGCATTGGCAGATCACCTCGCTAAAAATTAGGTGGGAGGAGAATACGAAACCTTGAAAAAATATTTTCCCGATGAAGAAGTATCATTCGTAGGAGAAGACATTACCGAAGCATATGACAGTTGGAGGATGTTTTTTGATGGAGCCACAAATTTCAAAGGAGTAGGCATTGGAGCAATTTTGGTATTAGAAACAGGTCAACATTATCCCGTATCTACTAAACTCAGATTTCCCTGCATCAACAACATGGCAGAATATGAAGCTTGCATACTAGGGCTCAACATGGCAGTCGACATGAACATTCAGGAGTTATTGGTAATCGGCGATTCAGATTTGCTTGTGCACCAGGTTCAAGGAGAATGGGCCAACCTCAACAGTGATCTGATGAAAGCTATATGTGAAACTTTCAAAATCAAGCACAAGAATTCCACCGCCTACAGACCTCAGATGAATGGAGCCGTAGAAGCCTCCAACAAAAATATTAAGAAGATACTAAGGAAAATGGTAGAAAATCACAAGCAGTGGCATGATAAGTTACCCTTTGCTCTGTTAGGATACCGCACTACAGTTTGCACGTCAATCGGGGCAACCCCCTACATGTTGGTTTATGGTACCGAGGTTATTATCCCAGTCGAGATAGAGCTTCCTTCTTTGAGAGTCATACGGGAAGCTAAACTCAGCGATGCGGAATGGACAAGCCGTTATGAACAATTGGCCCTTATCGATGGAAAGATGATGAACACAGTATGTCACAACCAACTTTTTCAGAACAGAATTTCCAGAGCTTTCAACAAAAGTGTCAAACCGAGACAGTTCGCACCAGGACAGTTGGTATTGAAGAAAATCTTCCCGCATTAAGATGAAGCTAAAGGGAAATTCTCTCCCAACTAGAAAGGTCCGTACATGGTTCACATGGTCCTGACAGGAGGAGCACTCATACTTGCAGAAATGGACGGAGAAATCTGGCCAAAACCAATCAATTCAGACACAGTCAAGAGATACTATGCGTAGATTATTTCACATTTCTTTTCTGATGTAATTGAACTATGCTTGACCTAATTCCCATTTAAGAGGGGATACACAGGAAACCTTATGGGTTTGGTCCTATCATAATAAAATTTTCATTTTCCCCAAAATTAGAAGATGGGCAGAATTTTGAGGAGGGTCCTTAAAATTCCGGAGCAAGTCTAGCCAGCGCCATCATATGCCAGGAAGTCAGCAATCAGTCTAGAACTGGGGCAAAATTTTGAGAAGGATTCTCAAAATTCCGAAGAAGATTCAGCAGGGTTAGCCATCCGCAAACAGTTAAAAATCATCTACCAAACTGGGGCAAAATTTTGAGGAGGACCCTCAAAATTCCAACATAAGAGGGCTGCAATGCCTTTGAGATGTGTCATAGTCGTTAGTTCATCAAAAATTACTTGATATATCAATACTTTTCTAATACAATTCTATTTTATCAATGAATGCATATTTTTTCAAAAATTTTGTTTTTTTCATAACGGTCAGACGCTACCTTGGGGAACTCGAAGGGGGATTCCAGAGCAGAGCAAGGCTGGCAGACGAAGCAAGAACCATGTCACGACCCAATTTCCAAACCCGGCCGTGATGGCGCCTCTCGTGAAGACAAGGCCAGCCAACAGAACAACGATGCCTCTTTCAAAATTATTAAACATAAATGAATAGATAAATACAGCTTAACGACAATAATAACCAGTATTTACAACCCAACACAACCCGATCGGGGTGTCACAAGTCACGAGCATCTAAAGACTGAACACCACTACAGGGCCAATAATATATACAAAATAAAAATCTGGAGTTCAAAAGACGAAGTCCGGTGCCGCGAACGCTGGAGGTCACCTTGCTTAGCTACAATAGTAATACCTTCAATCCGCTAATAAACCGCTACCGGGTTAACAACACCTGCAACTGCACGCGAGGTGCAGGGAGTAAAGTGAGTACTCCAACTCAGTGAGTAATAAGAGTAAATAATAACTGAGCGGCAAGAAATCACGTAAGAGCACTCCAACATGCTATATAGGACAGTACAATCCTTAGAGAAAATAATAAAACAGTGAAAACTCCTTTAAAAATATCTGGTCAGTTATTTTGAAAATATCCTCTTCCAACAGTTAAGCAAATGAATGCATAATCAGATGGTGCAAGTCCGCACATAAGTCAGCCCTTCGGGCACAACACTTCATTAACAAATAACACCAGGGTATCTGGTAACAGTGCAACAAATAGCATGGATGCCAATGATATGAGAGTGCTGAATGTCATGCCACGTAGTACAAATAGGAACCAATACATGAATGCAATGCAATGCACATGACCGCTGTGGTGCGTAACCCGATCCGTTTGGGTACCTGCGCTCACTGTGGGGGTTCAGACTCCGGAGGGGATCCTACAGCCCAAGCGCAATATCAATATCACATTGCTGCGACGTGCAGCCCAATCCATCCCCAGTCCAAAAATGCACATATAACATTGCTGCGGTGCGCAGCCCGATCCATGCTCAGTCTAGAAATGCACATAAGCCACTTGGGCAATATCAAATAACAGTTCTCAGCTCAAAACGTCAATAACATGTTGTTTAAGTTTTCAAATCTTAGAAAAATGGCTGAGTCTACAAAATTAGTATTAAAACCCTAGACCGAGATGAAATAGTATGCACAAATAATGCAAAACAATGATATCAATCCCTGAAGGATTCAAATAGTTGGCACGAAGCCCAAACATGGCAATCAGCCCAGATTATGATGATAACAAGTAGTTCAATCAAATACGCAGTAAAAATCAACAACCGAGATGGACCAAGTCACAATCCCCAACTGTGCTCTACCCCACGCTCATATCCAGCGTGCAAGTCACCTCAATACAGTACTATGATGTGCAAATCCGGGGTTTCAAACCCTCAGGATATCATTTACAAGTATTACTCACCTCGAACCGGTGAAATCTCTAGCTCACGACGCCTTTTCCCCTCAAATCGGCCTCCACACGCGTCGAATCTAACCAAAATCAGGGAGAATACATTACAATATGCAAATGGGACACTACCCAATCGAAACAAGCAAAAAATAGCAGAAATCTCGAAACTAGCAAAACCCGAGCCCCAGGCCCGCTTCTCAAAAAATTATAAAATTTACATCACCAGAAACCTCATCTCGCCACGAGTCCATACATACAAATTTACCAAAATCGGAGCTCAAATGCCCTTTCAAATCCCAGATTTTTCATTTCAAAACCCAAGCCCTAGTTCTTCCAATTTTTTACTTAAATTTCCAAGAATTAAAGGTTGATTCTTCAATAAAATAGCGTTTCTAGGTCATGAGACTTACATCCAATCACTTCCCGTCAAAATCCTCTTCAATCTCTACCAAAAAGCTCTTAAGGTGGTCAACAATGGAGGAAAAATGAATAGGCTCACGGATGAAATAATCAAATAAAACCCTTCTGCCCAGGTGCTTTACACTACGCGAACGCGGTCCAAGACCCACGCGTTCGCGATGACCAAATAATGTTGACCCAAATTTAACCTTACGCGAATGCGTCAACCAACCCGCGAACGCGAAGCTCAAAAATCTCCAGCTATCCGCACCCCTGAGGTCGCGATCGTGATGAGCAAATACATATGGCCTCACATTCCTTCTACGCGAACGCGATGCTATACTCCACAAAACAATGCGAACGCAACCCTAAGCTATGCGAATGAGAAGACCATTTTCCAGGCCTCTCAAATTTACTCTACGCATTCGCGACTCTCCCCACGCGAACGCGATGAAGAAAACTCCTGCAAACATCACAACTGGAAAACCTACAACACTATAAGTCCAAAAATGGTCCGATTGACCACTCGAAATCACCCCGAGGCCCCCGGGACCTCAACCAAAGGCTCCAACATATCCCAAAACATCATACGAAATTGTTCCAACCATCAAAACACATCAAACGACGCTAAAACCATTAAATCACATCGGATTCAAGCCTAAGTTTCTTCAAAACTTCCGAAATGCGCATTTGATCAAAAACCCGACCAAAACACCTCTGAATGACCTGAAATTTTGCACACACATTCAAAATCACCTAACGGAACTAATGCAACTCTCGAAATTCCATTCTGACCCTCGGATCAAAATCTCACCTATCAACCGCAATTCGCCAAAATACTAACTTCGCCAATTCAAGCCTAATTCTACACCGGACCTCCAAAATCAGTTTCGATCACACTTCTAAGTCACAAATCACCTCTCGAAGCTAATCGAAACACCGAAAATCACATCCGAGCCTTGTAACTCATAAGTCAATGTTCGGTTGACTTTTCTAACTTAAGCCTTCCTTAAAGAGACTAAGTATCTCATTTCTTATCAAAACCAATCCAAATCAAATCTAACACACCACATACTGATAACGAAACATGAAGAAGCATAAAATGGGGGAAACGGGGCAGTAACACATGAGACGATGGGTCGGGTCGTCACATCCTCCCCAACTTAAACCAACGCTCGTCTCGAGCGTACCCAGAGTTGTACTAGAAGCAACCCAATAGCCGAATGGCCTTACCAAGCATATACCCGGGGTGATCCCTCGTCACTCTATCTCGCATAGGTCCGATAACACAATATAGCTGAAATTTCACACTCCATCTAAACCATAAACCGTAGGACCGCATTGCACTTTCGGAAATCATATACAAGATCAGAACCTCACATCTATACTCAGAATGAGCCCAAACCAGCTGTAATAACCCATACCTGCAACCTCAGGTGAAATCATATGATATACCACATAATCCAAACACTCGAACAGTAGACGCAATTCACAACAGTTGCCCACAATAACCAAATACCGATAGAAAACCTTTTATTAGCTAAAGTTTCATTCCAACACTTATATATACATCCAATGATAAATGAAACACGCAACAAACCGTAACCATCTCTTAGATCAACCATTCATGAAGCCACTTCCATTTTGACTAATACCACAGCAGATTTCTGAGCCAAACCTCGATATTATCCTTCCAACAAGCTGAAATCAAATCTGTTCGTATTCATTAATGACTCCAACGATATCCACGAATCCAACACACCACTATGGTGATATGACACCTCAACACAGGCCTAAGCCACAACTTGCATAATACATACACCATTAAGAAATGGTCTGAACATACTCAAATCATGACAAATGACTCAAACGAAAGAGTTGTGCCTCAAGCTTATCAGTCCATCACAACACAAGGCTGAGACCCCGTCTCACATCATAGAAATAGAACACCCGAACCTACCCCGAAAGGTCATAACTCCACGTAGCCTCGCTACAATGCGCGATCCTATCCAAACATTGTTACACATGAAGCACCTCAAGTCGCTATGCTCAAAATCAACAGCCATGCATAATTTTTGATGTCTGAAACCAAAGCAATTCTTTACACCCATGGTGAAACAAATAACATACGACACACAACCTGATAGACCATAACTAATACTCCATTTACTGAGCAACACTCAATTACTCTTCCCGCTCGACTTTCTCTATGAATACTCAATAGAACCGCACCACATCTGCCCACATCCAACTAATCATAACATCTCACAGCACAGAAAAAGCAACTCATAGATCTCTCCCGATCACTAACAAGTACAATAACGATCGAATCAACCTATCCCTCAACAATACTACTCAGGACTAACCAAGCTAACTCAAGCTAAATACGTAGCCACATTGGACTGCCAATGAACTCAATACAATGAAGCCTGAAGCTGCTCCTACCACTACTATAACTCCTGCCGGAGCCGTACGATACAGTGCCCGACACCAAATAAATATCGAAATCCACAATCTCGCCCGGCGACATGCCCGGACACAAGAAACGCATCCGAAAAGGTCCCTCAATACCGGAACTGAATCAATGGTAGAAACCTCTGCACTGACATCCGCCTCGAAGGCCCAATTAAGTAAAGAAATCCTTCCCAGTCGTCCGCTGGTCTTTGGAATACCACCATTCTGCTAAAACATAATTTGATGCACTCCGTCATGCAACCTGTGGCATTTTCCGACATAACCCATAGCACAATAGTCTAGAATAACCCAACACTGAGACAACCGGTCTACACCCCAATGTCATATCCAGAACCTAATATACCAAGCAAAGAAAGATCCACTCGGGCTTCCAAATCCCAATAGCCGCTAACAGTACCAACACACGCGCTCCACAACCACTACATAGTCTATACCTGAGAATCCCCAGTCTCCAACTCCATATAGCACATGAATCACTGTACCTAATCCCCAAATTCCACAGTATGAATACATATTACACCTCGAGTACCCAATCATTCCACGAAAGATATTCTAAAATTCTCCCGTGCCATCGAACAAACTCAGATATCAGCTGTCGATCTAGCAAGAAAGTGCCGCAATACTGCCGAAGTATCATCAGTCTAATCATATTACCCTTCTTCCGAGACATATATTCTTATCAAATCACTTACAATTAGTAGTACCATTTCCTTGATTACCTGAGACTACCCGTTGCCTAAGAATTTTATGAACTTCTTTTCAGAACTGCTCTGTAACCCATCTAGCCAAGACCTTCCGTCAATTCCATCTAGAAGAAGAATCATTACACATTTCATGCTTCGCATACCCATAGAAAATATATTCATCTACAAACCATGGTAAAAACCCAACAAGGACTCTTACCCCTAATTCCATGTGCACAAGCTAAACTGCCAGGACTGAATCCTTCTACCCTAACCAAGTTAAGCAAGCTGCCAAAACTCATACCCTGACCATACTGACTTAGTCTACTATCAACCTATTCCATCTATCTAATTTCTTTTCTAATTCATCATCAACTTGATATTTCTCCCTCGCTGTAGCATCACAATGCTTCAATCCAGGCCTACCACACGAGACTTGAATATAAGACCACACTGTCTAAGACCCATAGGCCACCGAGTACCCTCTCAAATGTTCCCAGAAATACCATCTTCCAGAATACTTTACTTTGAAGAACTTCCTGCGAATCTGAATTCATTACCATTACTTCCCAGATACCGATACATAGGATCCCATAATCAACATAAAAATACCACAAGTCTTGACCTTTTTCGATGAAAATACAGTCTCTAACCACATACACAACCTTAAAACACCTGATCGTTACATGTAAAATCTTGAACACATTAGAATCATTCTCGAAAGTCATTCACTCTTATTCAAACTGCAAATTACCTGACTCAACGAATAGAACCACTCGTGCCTTACTAGCACTCTAACACTGCAGGATATGATCTCATTCCAATACAAACAAACATCTTCCTTCTCTATACACTGAGCATTCTTTATCACCAATAGTTCAAGACATCCTATTATTTCCACACATCTTCGAAGCACCATATAACCTTTGTCAAAATTTTGCTTCACTCGTGCCATCCTCGGCTCAATTTCTGCAACCAGAACTGATCCGCCAGCATACCTCGAAATGGAACCAACATAGCACATAACCGTTCGATCAGCTAATCAACAACAACCTCCCCAACTTGGCTTGAAGCCATATATACACACTCAATAACCCATAATACTTTTACCCCAATGATGCCACAATACCATAGTGAGGTTAAACTCAAATCACGCACAAGTTTGTGAAAACACAGATCATCTAGTACTGTAATCCTCTGCAAATCTCGCATTCATCCCCACATCAGTTGAGTCCACTCTCTTGAGCGACCCGAATTTATCAAAGTTCAACACGTACTATTCAATTGCACATGAGATCTTCTAACAATATACATAAGAATCGTACCACTCAAGAACACTCCGCAGGAGATAATCCACCTGCTTCGCCTCAGTTTAGTATTTCAGCACACCTTTCCAACATTATATACGTTACACAGTCATTTATTCTTCCTGAGTCTGAACTCATACCGCCACACGTAATGTACTTCACTTCCTAACTAGGAGACACAAAAATATTCTTCACGCGCCCATAATTCGGGGCTACACAACAGATCACAATAGGAACCAAACACTTACCAGCTCATCTATCATTTAGCAGACTCCTTCGTCACTAACAAGATCACATAGATACATCTCGTAGTACCAACATACTCATCACATGGATATCCAACCTCCATTCCAGCTAATAGGGACAATACCGAACATACAAGTTCAAAACACTTGCTCATACAATCAGCACCTCGGTGCTCAAGCCATAGGCAAAGATCTGGCCTCAAGTCCTCCAGACTGGCCCAACATACTCACGAAGATCACATCTCGCCCCTCGATCGAGGAAATCACAAACCATCAAGGCACATATAATACTGAGCGCTCATGCGCGCATACAGACGTGAGGAAGGAATTTCAAGAGTTATATCTCAAGCTGAATCAAGTACGCACGATAAGAATTCCAAGGAAGTGAAGTTTCCTAAAGGTTCTGTAGCCTCTCGAGGATAAATCCAGACTTCTCCGTACCGATCCGAGAGACTCTACTAAACCTGCTCATGACTCGTGAGACCTAGTAACCTAGGCTCTAATACCAACTTGTCACGACCCAAATTCCAAACCCGGTCGTGATGGCGCCTCTCGTGAAGACAAGGCCAGCCAACAGAACTACGACACCTCTTTCAAAATTATTAAACATAAATGAATAGATAAATATAGCTTAACGACAATAATAACCAGTATTTACAACCCAACACAATCCGACCGGGGTGTCACAAGTCACGAGCATCTAAAGAAGACTGAACACCACTGCAGTGCCAATAATATATACAAAATAAAAATTTGGAGTTCAAAAGATAAAGTCCGGTGCCGCGAACGCTGGCGGTAACCTTGCTCAGCTACAATAGTAATACCTTCAATCCGCTAATAACCCGCTACCGGGTGAACAATACCTGCAACTGCACGCGAGGTGTAGGGAGTAAAGTGAGTACTATAACTTAGTGAGTAATAAGAGTAAATAATAACTGAGCGGCAAGAAATCACGTAAGAGCACTCCAACATGCTATATAGGACAGTACAACTCTTAGAGAAAACAATCAAACCGTGAAAAATCCTTTCGAAATATTTGGTTCAGTTAAAAACCTTTTTTGAAAATATCCTCTTCCAACAGTTAAGCAAGTGAATGCATAATCAGATGGTGCAAGTCCACACATAAGTCAGCCCCTAGGGCACATCACTCCATTAACAAATAACACTAGGGTATCTGGTAACAGTGCAACAAATAGCATGGATGCCAATGATATGAGAGTGCTGAATGTCATGCCATGTAGTACAAACAGGAAACAATACATGAATGCAATGCAATTCACATGACCGCTGCGGCGCGCAACCCGATCCGTTTGGGTACCCGCGCTCACTGTGGGGGTTTAGACTCCGGAGGGGATCCTACAAACAAATGCAATATCAATATCACACCGCTGCAGCATAAAACCCGATCCATCCTCAGTCCAGAAATGCACATATAACACTGCTGCGGTGCGCAGCCCGATCCATGCTCAGTCTAGAAATGCACATAAGCCACTTGGGAAATATCAAATAACAGTTCTCAGTTCAAAACGTCAATAACATGTTGTTTAAGTTTTCAAATCTTAGAAAAATGGCTGAGTCTACAAAATTAGTATTAAAGCCCTAGACCGAGATCAAATAGTATGCAAAAATAATGCGAAACAGTGATATCAATCCTTGAAGGATTCACATAGTTGGCACGAAGCCCAAACATGGCAATCAACCCAGATTATGATGATAACAAGTAGTTCAATCAAATACGCGGTAAAAATCAACAACCGGGACAGACCAAGTCACAATCCCCAATGGTGCTCTACCCCACGCTCATATCCGGCGTGCAAGTCACCTCAATACAGTACTATGATGTACAAATCCGGGGTTTCAAACCCTCAAGATATCATTTACAAGTATTACTCACCTCGAACCGGTGAAATCTCTAGCTCGCGATGCCTTTGCTCCTCAAATCGGCCTCCACGCGCGTCGAATCTAACCAAAATCAGGGCAAATACATTACAATATGCAAATGGGACATACCCAATCGAAAACAAGCAAAAATAGCAGAAATCTCGAAACTAGCAAAACCCGAGCCCCGGGCCCGCTTCTCGAAAAATTGCAAATTTACATCACCGGAAACCTCGTCTCGCCACTAGTCCACACATACCAAATTTACTAAAATCGGAGCTCAAATGCCCTTTCAAATCCCAGATTTTTTATTTCAAAACCCAAGCCCTAGTTCTTCCAATTTTTTACCTAAATTTCCAAGAATTAAAGGTTGATTCTTCAATAAAATAGCATTTCTAGGTCACGAGACTTACCTCCAATCACTTCCCGTCAAAATCCTCTTCAATCTCTACCAAAAAGCTCTTAAGGTGGTCAACAATGGAGGAAAAATGAATAGGCTCGCGGATGAAATAATCAAATAAAACCCTTCTGCCCAGGTGCTTTACACTTCGCGAACGCGGTCCAAGACCCACGTGTTCGCGATGACCAAATAATTTTGACCCCAATTTAACCTTACGCGAACACGTCAACCAGCCCGTGAATGCGAAGCTCCAAAATCTCCAGCTATGCGAACGCGTTGTTGAGGTCGCGATCGCGATGAGAAAATACACACGGCCTCACATTCCTTCTACGCGAACGCGTTTAACGCAACGCGAACCCGATGCTATACTCCACAGAACAATGCGAACATGACCCTGAGCTACGCGAATGCGAAGACCATTTTCCATGCCTCTCAAATTTACTCTACGCGTTCGCGACTCTCCCACGCAAACACGATGAAGAAAACTCCTGCAACATCACAGCTGGAAAACCTATAACACTATAAGTCCAAAAATGGTCCGATTGACCACCCGAAATCACCCCGAGGCCCCCGGGACCTCAACCAAAGGCACCAACATATCCAAAAACATCATACAAACTTGTTCCAACCATCAAGACGCGTCAAACGACGCTAAAACCATTAAATCACATCGGATTCAAGCCTAAGTTTCTTCAAAACTTTCGAAATACGCATTTGATAAAAAACCCGACCAAAACACATCTGAATGAACTGAAATTTTGCACACATCCAAAATCACCTAAAGAAACTACTGCAACTCTCGAAATTCTATTCCGACCCTCGGATCAAAATCTCTCCTATCAACCGAAATTCGCCAAAATACTAACTTTGCAAATTCAAGCCTAATTCTACAACAGACCTCCAAAATCAGTTCCGATCACCCTCGTAAGTCAAAAATCACCTTCTGAAGCTAACCAAATCACCGGAAATCACATCCGATCCCTATAACTCATAATTTAATGTCCGGTTGACTTTTCCAACTTTAGCCTTCCTTAAAGAGACTAAGTATTTCATTTCTTGTCAAAACCAATCCAAATCAACTCTAACACACCACATACCGATAATGAAATATGAAGAAGCATAAAATTGGGGAAATAGGGCAGTAACACATGATACGACGGGTCGGGTCGTCACAAACCAACATCCCCTCATAAAACTTATGATTTTTATTTGAGCGCAGGCACATTTGACGTAATGGTAGCATTCGCAAAACATGTATACACAAAGAAAATTCACCATCCATCCGGCCATCAAACACTAAATATATCCTAGTTAAGACATACTCTAACCTTATCTGCTATTCTCTCTTTGCATGAGTCTAATCCTTGACTCCATATTTGCACGAGTCTAATCTCTGAATCCATATTTGCACGAGTCTAATATCTGAATCCACATTTGCATGACTCTAATCTTTGGCTCCATATTTGTATGAGTCTAATCTCTGACTCCATATTTGCATGAGTCTAATCCCTTACTCTATATTTGCATGACTCTAATCCCTTACTCCATATTTGCTTGAGTCTAATCTCTGACTCCATAGCATGAGTCTAATCTCTGACTCCATATTTCCTTGAGTCTAATCTCTGACTGCATGAGTCTAATCTATGACTCAATATTTGCATGAGTCTAAGCCCTGACTCCATATTTGCATGAGTCTAATCTCTAACTCCATATTTGCATGAGTCTAAGCCCTAACTCCATATCTGCATAAGGCTAAGCACTGCCTTCTCCTTGCATGAGTCTAATCCTTGACTCTATATTTTCATGAGTCTAATCCCAGACTCCATATCTGCATAAGGCTAAGCTTTGCCTTCCATTCACATGTGACTAAGCCCTGTCCCGAATCTTGCATGAGGTTAAGCTCTACCTCCATTTTACATAAGGCTAAGCACTGACTTCTCCTTGCATGAGTCTAATCCTTGACTCCATATTTACGTGAGGTTGTGTAAGGCCCCATGAAATCCCTACTCGAAAATTGAGATTTCGTGGTGCCAAGTTAGGATCATGTGTTAACAATTCATAAATAGCGCAGACCTTTTTGGATTGAATAATGCATTAAAAAGTCAAGAATAAGTTTCCAAAAAAATGCAAGAAATACGGTCCAGAATGCGGTCGCATAATCGAAATGCGGACCGCATATCTACCGCAGAGTGAGGTAGAATGTTAGTTAAAATTGAAGTCAGTTATGTGGTCGAAATGCGGTCGCATAATCAAAATGCGGACTGCATAGTCGTCATATATTTTCCTTTGAATTTTGTGAGGGTCAGTTCTGCGGTGCACTTTGCGACTGCAGAACATGAATGAGGACCGCATTCTTACCGCAGACTGAGTCAAAATATTTAGTTTTTGGGGAAGCATTTTGCGGTCCATTATGCGGACCGCATGTTAACTCTGCGATTGCAAATGCGATCGCATATTTGACTCGGGGCTCCATCTTTCTAATTTTTAACCCGACTTCCATATCGGTATATCCGGTGTTATAGTTCATTTTAAGCATTCTTCTGAGCATTTCTAGAGAGAGAGAAAGAGGGCTCTTAGAGAGGAAAAATCTCCCCATCAAATTACTCCATAAGATTGGGCTAAATCCTTGAAGAAAATCAAGAGAAGACCCCTAGACCTTCATCTCAAGAGGTAATACTTTATCACCCCAACTCTTGTTTGTTTTATTCCCAGATATGGGGGGGGGGGGTCACTAGTGAGGTTATTTATGGGTACAATAATGGATTCCTTGCATGAATGTTAAATCTTAGAGTAGTGGGAGGTGGTGAATTAAGGAAGGGTGCAAAGTGATATAAATTGCTCTAAAAAAGGGACCTAAGATCATATTGCACCTCTAAGGTTTGTCAATATGCTTGAACCAAGCTAGAGTCTCGATCTCATCTCTAATTATCGCTTTAATTTGTAATTTTTACTCAATAGATCGAAGTGCTAAGAGTTCCGGAAATTTGTAAAAGAGTAAGGAAAGCTTTATTGAGGTATGTATGGCTAAAATTCTCTTTTTATTAGAAATTGAGCTCCGTCGTCATTTACGAAAGTAAGGTAAGAGTTGAATTGGCTAGTGTATTGATTGTTATTACGCAATAATTGATTTGCATGTATCTATACATATTCCTGAACGATGTGACTCAATGTGAATAATGTATCAATCTTGACAATTAGAAAATGATGAAAAGTACAGTTATGTGTTGAAGTATTTGGGCTATAAGCCAATATTGAAACAAAGAGTTATTCGTGCTAGCTATATGCTCACTTACCTGTGATTGCAACTCGAATTATCCTTGATATATGTGTCTATGATCACAACTTGTAAAATGAATATTGAAAAAGGGAAACGATGTGATAATGGTGACCATGAGTGCCCCAGGAATTGTTATGATATGTGTGGGATAAAGATCTGAAGTGTTGACTAATGAAAATGGAGTAATGCCTCTAATGAGGTGACCTAGCCGATCGGGTCGTGATCGGACACCATGCTGCACACATGGTGGTAATGTGCTGATATTGAATTCCGGATAAGGGAAATGAAATATGGATTGAAACTAATGCCTCCAATGAGGTGACCTAGCCGGTCGGGTTGTGACCGGACTCCGCTCGAGATGGCGGTGGTAATGAGAACAGTGGTGAACATGTGACAGAAATGCTTTAATCTATGTTGTGGAAATTGTATGAAAGATTATATGAATTGCTTCTTTGATTTGCCCATATTAGTTGCTTGTATATGTTTGATAGTTCTTTCTAGTAAAATGGTATTTAGTTATACATACCAGTACAATTCAAATGTACTAACGTCCCTTTTGCCGGGGGCACTACATTCGTGTTATGATTGTAGGTGGATATATAGAAGGCACTCCAGTCCACTGGCAGTAGCACCTCCTCTAATTTCCATCAGCTGTATGGGTGAGCCCCTTTCTCCTCGGGGCCCGGCATGGCTTATGCCACTGTTCTTCCCGTAGTATTATTTTTGTATTTGTGTAAGGTATATCCGGAGCCTTGTTACTGGCATTTCTGTATTATTCTTCAGTTATAGTTAGAGGCTCCGTAGACAGGTTGTGGGTAGTGTCGGGTATTGGAAATTAAAATAGAAATATTGATGTTTGGTAATTATGTATATAACTTGTAATACCCGTAAAGTGGCGAAATGATCTTGCTAATGAGACTAAAGTGGAAATCGTTAATTATATGTTGATAGAATTCGGTTAATGGAGTCTATCCCTTATTTAATTATGAGTTGGGCTGGGTAGTATGTATGAAATCTGCCAGGCTTGCTCAGTCGGGATTGCTCGGTTGAGCGCCGGTCGCGCTCCTCGAATTTTTGGGCATGACAAACTTGGTATCAGAGCCTAAGGTTTTAAAATGTCCTAGGATGCCTCGGAGCCGTGTCTAGTAGAGTCCTTCTTATCCGTGTGTTGTCTACCACATCTATAAGTTGGAGGCTATTCGGACATTTAGGAGTTTCACCATTCTTTGATACTCCAATCATGCAATAGAGCTCAAGTTAGGAAGCTCATTTTCTCTCTAAGTCTTATTCTCAAGATTGGTAACCACATCTATAAGTTGGAGGCATGTAAGGAGGGATTTATCCCACCATTGAGTCCGAGTGGATTGCCCAAGGACTTGTTAGGAGAATGTATTGAGATGTGGATGGATTGGTAAAACATATCGCTAAGAGGGGAGTGTCCTTGTCCCTATTGATGTCTCTGCACTATCAGATCATATGTTATATCAGTATGTTACCTATGTATGTTAGGGATGTAGAGTCGAGGGGTATCGATTAAGCTATTGCCCTATCAACCTAACGTCGTTAAGTGAGTCAAATCAGAATTTCTACTCGTTGTATATGTACATCTATATTGAAGAGTTCTCATAAACGTGGTCTTACCAAGATGTTGAATAACAAAACATTTCGTGTATCGACTCTTTGAACAAGATGCACTATTCATGAATCTACTCCTTAATGAATTCTCTTATTTACATTCTTGCGGAATTAAATTTTATAATTATGACTTTGAATTGAGTTATAACTCTAGGATTGATATTTCCCACTTGCTTTTCCTAAAATTCTCACCAAGGGATTATATGTGATGAATTTCTTACAGAATCTTTTTTAAATGGACAAAATCTACTCGCTTGTGCCTATACATGCACCGTCGTAAAGTTTACCTATGTGGTGTCAAGTTCCATACAAAGCATCCTAGCGTTGTGATCTGTCTCGAGTCACTCTTTTACTTGGTTGTGTATATGGCTGATATGGTTTGAACAGTCAATCTACTCTCTTGCGAACATCATCATTAAATCTTCTCACTACCTAGTAACATAAGAGCGTACCTTAACACCTCACATGAGTGCATGTCAATAGAAATGGTCACTGTGTGCATGAATATAAAGTCTCTCTGAAAATTGAGATCCTCTCGTCCACGTAATATGAAGATCATGTGTCGCCATAATTTTTGTGTCCACTTGGGACATCCCGCAGTAAGTAGCTCACCTTGTCCTGGTATTATTGTTGCTCTTGGCATGCTCGTATATTGCGGTTGGGACCTAATATAGCAGAAGCGTGTCCAACTTATGACAAATGTTTATCTCCTCTTTTCACCTCTATAACATGTGTTAACTGTGTTCTCTAGTTAGTGAATTCATGGTGCTAGTTTTCCCACACTTGTTCGATAACCATGAGAGAACATATCCTTCTATGAGTCAATGTGACACTCTCTGCCTTGTAAGAACCCTTGCTAGGATTTCCGTTAAGACCAAGCACACCTTTGGGGGTTATTATAGCACAACGCCAGTTTCTCATGTTTTTCTATCTTCCATTAGCATATGGGAAGTTCTCAAGTTAAAATCTATGAAGAACTTATTAGGAACATCAGTAAACCCTCCATGGTTATTCTATACTATCTCATTGCGTTCCCGTATCACTTCAAGTTCATCAAATGTTGATAGCATGTCGCAATTGCTGAGATCCAATGATCTCCTCTCGATAATGGATTACCTACACATGTGCCAGTCCAACGATTTGCTTATCGGTCTAACTCTCGCCTATAGGTTTTGGGTTGACCAGGGAGAAATACACCTATTAACACATTCATATGTCAAAGCCTTTCTCTCAGTCAAGCCTTATAACATCTCCCAATATGGCTCGTAATAGATGGTTGTGTAGAAGTGTAGTGTAGTGCTTCATTATGAAGTAGAGTTGCTAAATATAATAGGATTTTTGAATTCCTGATCTATACATCACGTGACTACATAGAGATATCTTATTTAAAAAAAATGTAGCTTCTCATAATCGCTTTATATTACCACCGTTCCTAGTGGTTACAATGTAAAGCTTACTTCCCCAAGGCCTTTTCCCTTTCTTTTCATTTGTCTTGCATCGTGTGTTGTTTACCCGTAATCTTCGATGCGATATTATCTCAATATCTCGACTAGTTATCCAATGATATGATCTGATTTAATTAACCTTACTTTTATGCACTCTACAAGCGCCCTGAGAGTGGGCAAATTTCTCCTTTCCTACAGACTTCTAATATCTTCGACTTAGTTTAAGCTTCTTGGTTCCAAATGGTGCTCATTAGTTTTGGTACACTACTATCTATTTCATCTGATAACTCTCATTGTAAAATTCATTTATGTTTCATGGCATCAAAGGGGAAGTCTTGTAGCATTAAAAAAGGGGACCTATTCCTTTGGTTGGAATAAATAAATATGGCTGGTATTCTTTGTAGATGTTCTTCTAACAACCATTTACCTGCTCTGCTTATCCATGTGACTAGATAACCCATGTTACTTCTCCTCGATAAATGCATTAAGACGTTTCATTCTTTTGAACTTATCCATATGGTCACTTTGAGGTCTTGTCTTATACCAACTCGTAATGGTTTTAAGTACCTTCTCGCCATTGTTATTGATTTTCTTAGACTACGAGGGCTTGTCTCATGGGTTTTCAAAAGTAATGATTTTCCTTAAAGTTCGAGATTCAATTGCCATGATTTCAAACCAAAGCGCATACCTTTTTCAAAAGTCTTAAATGGGTCGGATTAGTTGGGTTACGTGGCTTTCTTCTCACTTGGCTTCTAGAATAATTGACTATATCATTGTCATGAGAGGGGAGTTTCGCTACCCTTGGTATTACACCTCCTTGGGTGAATAGGAGTGTCATTTTTATTTCTCCCCGGAGCATCATATTAACCATTAGAATGCCTCTAACCAGTACATGATTTCATCCCAACATTTAGATGTCCGAGCTATGTGGTTTTACTCGTAAAAAGGGGTGAGATTAGATACCTTCAGATTTTTTTGCACATTTCATGAGCATAGTGATTTGGAAGGAAAGTTGTCGTACCTTTAGTTCTCTCATATAGGGTTAATTGTCAGGGAAGGTTAAGCTGCTTGAATTATGATAATCTCATAAGTGTTTAACTTCATTTTCATCCTCACGGTCTTATAGCATAGATTCCTTGTGTCAGCTAATGTCAGGAGTGTAACTCAACTTCATGTATTTTGAGTCCCATATCGCATTCAAGGTGCCAGAATATTCTCATTTTTGATAAATTGATTTTCCCTACACTCTAGGAAACGAGTGGTTCACGTACTTGAGTATTCCTCCTTAATGGTTCCTATTGACAATGTACGAGTTACCCCTATGCCTTATTTGTCTAATAATTGATGTCCCTACAATGATTAACCATGTCAGTATCTTTAGTTATAACCTCATGTGTCTCTTAGAATATAACATCATGAAATGCTCTGCTCAACACGTTAATGTGTTCCTGAATAACTCCAGTCTGAGCTTGAACTCTGTTGTTCCTCATCGTATTAGATCCATTGGGTATTGTAAGTTCAGCCGAGTCAAAGATAAAGCTTCACAGTGTGATAACATGTATATTTGATAGGTAATTTGATGATAAGTTTAAGATAGCACATCTTAGAGTAATTGCTGAAGGTCATCAATGGATAAGTGTGAGTGTTTGCCTAGAGATTTAGAGTTTGGAGGGTGAGTACGAGTAGGCTATTCTCAATATTTTCCCCTAAAGATGTTATGTGAGTTGATAATAAAGGTTGCATGGGGGTATTCCACATTAGGCCGCACTAGGAGTATGAAGTGTCCCCCTAGTTGTTCGCCATATATTCTGTGGATTCATATGTCTAAGTCCAAGAAAGTAGGTGGAGATCAATTTTGTATCATATCGGTGGAAATTATTTAAGGTGAAGTCAGTGGATAGTTAGCTTATGTAAGATATCTCCCTGTTACCCTCGTAAGTAAGTTCAGGGGTCGAAATAGTTCATGTGAATGTATTCTGGCAAAGTCTGAAAATATAAGAGGCCATTGAAGGTCTAGAGTGTTGTGGAAATAAAATATTGTACTTTCTAGGTGATATGATTTAAAAATGTGTAGTCGATGCATAAGTATCATCCTGATAAAGTGGTGTTTATAATGCTAAGGTTCTTTTCATTGATATATAAATATTGTGGTGCTTTATCAAGTTGAGGAAGCCACATGGGAAGCGGAACATGAAATGAAAGAAAAATATCCCCACCTGTTTGAACAAGTCTAGTAGTGATCGTGCGAACTCTTATCTCCAATCAAACTAATATTGTGTTTCATTTGGTGCAAAGACAGCCAATATTTCCCCTAAATGCTTTACCATAGTATCTCCTTAAGTTGCAAAGAATTGTATGTGTTGTGATCATTTGAGTCATATGCATACCCTTTCTGGTAAATGAAAGATTTTAAAGAACTCTGGTGATAAGTGAATGATTAATGGTAGTATAGATTGGTAATGATTAATTGAAATGTGTATAGTGTATTGGTTGAACTGTATGAGACTCATCGAAGTGACCAAACTATGTGCAAGAATGTGTCAAGTGATTGAATATGTACAAGCGTTGAGGAAATGAATTGTATACCAGTTGTAGACATGATAGGAATTGTGTAATGGTGCTTGGAAATATGTTTCGGGGCTCTCTGACTGGTGGAAATGTCCAAATTACAAAGGAAACTCTGGCGAAATTTTCAGAAATCTAGGGAGTTAGCTAAATTTGGGGACTGTCAACCTGTTTCGGGTTATGAGGAGGCGAAGATTGCACTAAGACTGTTAATAAGTGAACCTCGATCCTCATTCGAGGACGAATGATCTTAAGTGGGGGAGGATGTAAGGCCCCGTGAAATCCCTAAGATCATGTGTTAACAATTCATAAATGGCGCGGGCCTTTTTGGATTGAATAATGCATTAAAAAGTCAAGAATAAGTTTCCAGAAAAATACAAGAAATACGGTCCAGAATGAGGTCGCATAATCGAAATACGGACAACATATCTGCCGCAGAGTGAGGCAGAATGTTGGTTAAAATTGAAGTCAGTTATGCAGTCGAAATGCGGTCGCATAATCAAAATGTGGACCGCATAGTCGTCGCATATTTTCCTTTGAATTTTGCGAGGGTCAGTTTTGCGGTGCACTTTGCGACCGCAGAACATGAATGCAGACTGTATTTTTACCGCAGACTAAGTCAAAATGTTTAGTTTTTGGGGAAGCATTTTGCGGTCCATTATGCGGACCGCATGTTAACTTTGCGATCGCAAATGCGATCGCATATTTGACTCGGGGCTCCATCTTTCTAAGTTTTAACCCGACTTCCATATCGATATATCCGGTGTTATAGCTCATTTTAAGCATTCTTCTGAGCATTTCTAGAGAGAGAGAGATGGTTCTTAGAGAGGGAAAGTCTCCCCATCAAATTACTCCATAAGATTGGGCTAAATCCTTGAAGAAAATAAAGTGAAAACCCCTAGACCTTCATCTCAAAAGGTAATACTTTATCACCCCAACTCTTGTTTGTTTTATTCTCAGATATAGGGGGGGGGTCACTAGTGAAGTTATTCATGGGTACAACAATGGATTCCTTGCATGCATGTTAAACCTTAGAGTAGTGGGATGTGGTGAATTAAATAAGGGTGCAAAGTGATATAAATTGCTCTCAAAAAGGGACCTAAGATCATATTGCAACTCTAGGGTTTGTCAATATGCTTGAACCAAGCTAGAGTCTCAATCTCATCTCTAATTCTCGATTTAATTCGTAATTTTTACTCAATAGATCGAAGTGCTAAGAGTTCCGAAAATTTGTAAAAGAGTAAGGAAAGCTTTATTGAGGTATGTATGGCTAAAATCCCCTTTTTATTAGAAATTAAGCTCCGTCGTCATTTACGAAAGTATGGTAAGAGTTGAATTGGCTAGTGTATTGATTGTTATTACGCAATAATTGATTTCCATGTATATATACATATTCGTGAAGGATGTGCCTCAATGTGAATAATGTACCAATCTTGACAATTAGAAAATGATGAAAAGTACAGTTATGTGTTGAAGTATTTGGCCTTTAAGCCAACGTTGAAACAAAGAGTTATTCGTGCTAGCTATGTGCTCACTTACCTGTGATTGTAACTCGAATGATCACAACTTGTAAAATGAATATTGAAAAGGGGAAACGATGTGATGATGGTGGCCATGAGTGCCTCAGGAATTGTTATGATATGTGTGGGATAAAGATCTAAAGTGTTGACTAATGAAAATGGAGTAATGACTCTAATGAGGTGACCTAGCCGATCGGGTCGTGATCGGACACCATGCCGCACACATGGTGGAAATGTGCTGATATTGAATTTCGAATAAGGAAAATGAAATATTGATTGAGAGTAATGCCTCCAATGAGATGACCTAGCCGGTCGGGTCATGACCGGACTCCGCTTGAGATGGAGGTGGTATTGAGAACAGTGGTGAACACGTGACAGAAATGCCCTAATATATGTTTTGGAAATTGTATGAAAGATTATGTGAATTGCATCTTTGATTTGCCCATATTATTTACCTGTATCTATTTGATTGTTCTTTCTAGTAGAATGGTGTTTAGTTATACATACCAGTACAATTCAAATGTACTGACGTCCCTTTTGCCGGGGGTGCTACATTCGTGTTATGATTGTAGGTGCATCTATAGCAGGCACTCCAGTCCACCGGCAGTAGCACCTCCTCTACTTTCCGTCAGTTGTATGGGTGAGCCCCTTTCCCCTCGAGGCCCGGCGTGGCTTATGCCGCTGTTCTTCCCGTAGTATTATTTTTGTATTTGTGTAAGGTATAGCCGGAGCCTTGTTGCCAACATTTCTGTATTATTCTTCAGTTATAGTTAGAAGCTCCGTAGACAGGTTGTGGGTAGTGTCGGGTATTGAAAATTAGTAATATTGATGTTTGGCAATGATGTATATAACTTGTAATACCCTTAAAGTGGCGAAATGATGTTGCTAATGAGACTAAAATGGAAATCGTTAATTATATGTTGATAGAATTCGGTTAATGGAGTCTATCCCTTATTTAATTATGAGTTGGGATGGGTAGTATGTATGAAACCTACCAGGCTTGCTCAGTCGGGATTGCTCGGTTGAGCACCGGTCGCGCCCCAAAATCTGAGGGAAAGTGGCGAGAGACTCTACCCGAGATATTATGGGCATATCGGACAACTTCAAAATCAAGCATGGGTGAAACGCCTTTCTCTCTACTATACGTTGCTAAAGCATTAATACCAGGTAGAGGTCAGAGAGCCAAGCGCTAGATTCTAATACGCCAGCGAGGAGACAAACCACGAGGCCATGACAACAGCCCTCGAACTACTGGACGAGAGTCGGGAGGCCTCGCTGGTTCAGATGGCTGCCTAGAAGCAGAAAATTGAAAGATATTAAAACCAGAGAATGAACTTCAGATATTCCAGCATAGGGGACTTGGTCCTGACGAAGGTTACTCTCTACATCCGAAATCCCAACGAAGGGAAACTAGGCCAGAATTGGGACGGGCTGTATCGCGTCCTCGGAATAATTGGCAAAGACTCATAAAAGCTTGGACCATGAAAGGCCAGCATCTCTCGAGCCACTAGATTGTGTCGGTGCTCAAGCGATATTACTGTTAGGGCCTCCGATCATGAAATACCCGCAGGAGCCCCCGTTCGAACATCGCTCTCTCCTCCATGCAAACGGACTCTCACCCTAGAACGAATTTTTGCTGAAAGGGCTTTTCTAATAGAAAGAAGGTTCTGCCAACAAGATTATTAGCAGAACTGCATATCCTTGGGGAAGGGACCCGACAAGTCCATGGTCTCTTTCTCTCTCCTGAGATTTTCCAATATGGGATCGTACAAGCACAACAAATAATCAAGAAAGTCACACCCATGTGGAACAGACGCACATCAACAGGATGACATGTATTTACAACTTATATTTTTACCAGGCAATAAAGAACATTTCTTTAAGCATTCGATGCCTCAAAGAAAAATATTTTGGCTTATCCTCAGCGAAAAACCTCTCCATCAAATGCGTCCCGAAACACTCGGAGACTTAAACAATTCAGCACCCCCGTGACCCCAGGGTCGGGACTCCGGGCTCATGAAGCCCTTGCGATATGGCTCCAAGTCTACAAAAGGCGGTATTCAAGCCTAATCTGATTCGATATACTCGAAGATTCAATGTGAGAAATTCGGCAACTTGTACGACCCCAGGGTCGGAACTCTGGGCTCACCAAGCCCTCAAAAAACAACTCCGAGCTCAACAAGCCCCCTAAAACAACTTCGAGCTCATGAAAAGCTGTCTTCAAGCAAACTCGATAACTCAGAGACTGTCGCCAATCTCCACGCACTGGAAATCCTAAATTGTAAGACCCTAAGAGGTAGCCTCGACAAAACACAATCTATTCTCCATACACTATAAGACCTCAACAGGCATGGCAAACCGTAAGACCTCATCAGGCATGAAAAATCCCACAGTTTAGACTGTACGTCGCATTTATAAGATTCCCTAAAGGGCATACCCTCAGCGTAGCCACCTAAAACTATCTCTCGGGGATCAAAAATGGCCCTGGCCAAACGCACATGACTCTGGTCGAAACGGCTGCTACAGCCCAAAAAATAGGATCGGGGACGCTCGACTGTTGCTAAAAATTCCTCTGAATCTACTTCGAAAAGAACCGGTTAAACACATGCTTCCCTCAACAGGCAAAAAGTGAGTCCCGACCATGTCGGCTCCAAAATTGCAAGAGCGTCGATCTACTCGACCTATGAGCTATGAACATTCCGAGGTGCTCAAAACATCACCGACTACTACTTGAAATTGAGGTTCTTTTAGAACCGATGACGGGTCAGGAAAAATACTTAATAAGACCTTAACGAGAGGAAACAAAGCCTACAAAAACCCTCCAGCACATCAAAAGGTCTCTACGACCCTACATCATAAGAGCTATTGTTGCCAGCTTGAGGATTAAAGTGAGCTCGAGTCGTAACCCGATTCGGAGATCGAATCCAAAATAATTAACCTAAGCAAAGCCTCTGGGCCTCATATCAAAAGGTCTTTACGACCAAATAGCGTAAGTGCCATCGTAGCCGGCTAAGAAAGCCTCCGGGCCTCGTATCTAAAGGTCTTTACGACCAAACAACGTAAGTGCATTGTCGCCAGCTAAGTGAGCCTCCAGGCCTCATATCGAAAGGTATCTACAATCAAAAAACGTAAGTACCATTATCGCTGGCTAAGCAAGCCTCTGGGCCTCAAATCGAAAGGTCTCTACGACCAAACAACGCAAGTGCCATTATCGCCGGCTAAGCGAGCCTCCGGGCCTTGTATAGAAAGGTTTCTATGACCAAACATCATAAGTGCCATTGTCTCCGGCTAAGCAAACCTCCGGGCCTCATGCTAAAAGGTCTCGATGACCAAATAACAGAAAGGCCATCATCGCCAACCGGAACCTCCGGAAAGATCAAAGGGTCAATCACAACTCGAACCGCAATGAAACTCGGAGACTGGACCCAGAAAATCGCCAAGCGCTCAAGGGCAGGAAACAAAAAACACCATCGCCAACCGAAGCCTCCAAAAAGATCAAAGGCCAATTGCAGCTTGAATCGCAACGCGATTCGGAGACTGGACCCAAGAATTATAGCACGCTCAAGGGCATGACACAAATATCATTGTCTCGAAGTCAAACAAGCAAGACTCCAGGATATATCAAGCCCGAGTTGGGTCCCCAACTCAGAGACCGACTCCAAGAAAATTGCAAAACACCTAAAAGCTCGGGACAAATGCCATCGTCACCGATCGGGGGAACTTGGAAGCTCGGGGATCAATTATAGCTCGAGTCGCAGAACGACTCAGGAATTGGATCCCAAAATAAATGAGAAATTAGCCAGTGCTCAAAGACACAAAACCCCCATGGCAACTCTCGGCGGGGATCACATCAGCCAGCCCGGAATGGGATGCAAAGCTACACTATAGATTCAAAGATCTCACCGATAAAGGGAATAAATTTATGAGATCATTCTTTTTCTACATATACCGAAATGAAAACTCCATATACAGGAAAGAAAAACAATGGAAAGAACAACATAAACTTAGCCTACAGATCCCCGGATGACCCCTTATCAACGGTGTCCCCTCTCTCCGAAGCTCCGCCCCCACTTCTAACACCGCTTGAGCTGCCTTCCAATGCGCTCTCGATGGTTAACCTTTGAGGGTCTGGCCAAACGCGACTCGTAGCTCGAGGTAAAGCCAGGCCTACCACTCCGAAGGCCTTTTCCACGTAGAAATCTTCAGAGGCAAATTCTCCCCCATGTAGAGATACAAGCACCTCGGCCTCAGCTCTAATCCGAAGTAGTGCGGCCACCAGGCCAGAACGAAGATCCTTATGCTTGCCACTATCCTCCTTCGCATCCAGAAGCTGGCGCTCAACCGAGGAAACCTTCCCCACAAGGTGACGCTTCCTTCATCAGTAAGATCCCTCCCAAACCTGCATAAGTGTAACGGTTAGAAGCACGAAAAGGGAAGAGCCGTCAGTAGCAAATTACAATGGGATATGTAGGTACAACGAGAACTCGAGACTCACCATGATCTTTCGCCTCCTATAGGGCTCGAGATAGGCCCCTCTATGCGCGATCGTTATACGGGGCAAGCCAAGTATAAATGGCCGACCCAATCCCACAGATCCGACACTGCCCCAGGGTAGATCACCTCGGCTAAAAAGACATAGAAGAAGCGACAGGGTTAGAAACACAAGGAGAAACCACCAAAGAGAAGCAGAAGCTGTGCATCCACTTACGCGCGATATTCCACTTTTTGGGAAACGGCAATCCTTCCGACAGGATCAGATCGGACGTCCGCAAATCGGACAAATCGACTCAACCACCCATCATACTTGAAATCCTCAGTATAGGCAAAAAGAGATCTCGAGGCTCGACGACGAAGCTTGATTAAACCTCAGCTAAGGAGGCGAGGGCTGTACATTCGGATCAGGTGGTTCAAAGTGAAAGGCATCCCCTTTATCTTGCTCGAATAATGCCTGATCATATAAACCACACACCAGAGCGAAGGATATATTTGACCCAGGGTTACCTGATAACTCTGGCAGAAATCGAGGATCACAGGATCTATCGGGGTGAAGAAGGTCCCACCGATCCTAAAGTAAATGGGTAGGTATACATGCTCAGAAAACCCTCCCTATAAGCTGTGATATCTTCATCCCGAGCAGGTATCTCCACGAGCAAAGCATCCCCCCAGCCACAATCGACTATCACTCTCCCTATATCTGTGATGGAGCTGACGTATCGAGTTACTAGTTTGCGATATCCCAATTTAGAAGAGGGTCTTTTGACCCTGAAATCCGAGGTCATCACGAAAGATCCCGGGACACACTCCTTGACATGGGGAGGAGCCGTCACTTTACCTTGGGAGAATAACAAAGATGATGAGCTCACCATCTCATGAGAAACAACTGTAAAAATGTTCTCCATCCTTAAAAAGGCCCAGAAAAGGGAGAAAGCAAGGGATGTCGCGCTCCTAGGAAGAGAACAAGGAGAAAGTAGAAAAACGGACTTCACAAAAAAGTTCCAAATGGAATCCGGATGGGAATAAGCGAGCTTTTATAAAGGCATCGCGGGTAGATTAAAGAGAGCCAACCGCCATAGTAAGTATTGAAGTCCGCAGCAGTGACGCTCGAGGTGCATCTTTGCAGCCCACAACCATTCTCAGGATCGTAGAGGGAAGCAGGGATTCAAAATCGTTTCTCATCACTTCCCGTCGCCTTCTCCTCTAAGAAACACAGAGACTATTTGTACGCGGTAAAATCAGAAGACTTGATTTTTTAGCTATCAAGACGTTTTAGGAGCCTTCCCCGAGATCCCGAGGGTGGAAGACCACGATCGAGTTCTCGGTCTCAAGGCTCGTCCGAATCGAAGGAAGCAGGGTCTGAGGTCAGAATAAAAGAGGAAGTCTCCCAGGCACATGGTTACACCTGACAGGTTCGGCCTATCTGGAGCCTACTGAGAGGACTCACGTCAAGCCGTCCCATCTTTGTATTCTCACAATTAATATACATGTATTTTACAGAGTCCCCTGGCCTATAAAAAAGGGACTCACCCTTCCTTGTAAAGGGCTGATGTTGCTCCACTTCTCCACAGTGCAATAATATCTCTCTCTCTCTTTCTTTCTTCAAAAGTTATCAATACTCATCGACCCCGAGGTCATCTTAGCATTTTATTATTTCTTCGTTTGTTCTTTATCATTTGGCTCAAGATTGATAGTATAGAGCCTTACTTATTTGTATCTTTATCTGTTATCCCCCTTCCCGACTACCCTCGATAAGCCTGAGATAGGCTCGAGGCCTAGCTCCGAGGTATCTACTAGCTTGCTCTATGCCCGGGAATGTCCCCTTGCTGGTTCGATTATCGCTTTGGCTAACTCGATCTAAACTGTTTACTTCACTCTTTAGCATTAATCATCCTTACAAACTAGCTCAGGAATAGATAACGTATTTTTAGAATCCCATTTACGAATTTAATTATTGTTACCATTTTCACAGTAAATAGTTTGGCTCCCACCGCGGGGCTAAAAATAATAGTGATTATATTCTTGCTAGTTTCGTCACTTGAATGAACGATATCTTTCACACTTTTTCTTGACCAAGATCTCCGCTTTCAGGACCGGACATTCTGCAAAATGGGAAGCAGAGATCTCTAGAGCAACAGGGGAATGGACCCGATCAACCCGGAGTCCGGCGCACTCCCGGGTTCAGTCCGAGCGCTAAAGAGAACTCCCCAACATGATATCCACCACACTCAATATAATCAACCGCGCTCACTGGGGGTGTATACAGACTCCGAAGGGGCTCCTACAGCCCAAGCATTATAATCTTCCCTGACAACTTACGTGCCATAGTATTAATGTCAAAATTCAAACGGACAAATCACGTGCTGTTGTATAAATATCAGAATTCGCACGGACAACTCATGTGCTATAGTATCAATATCCTCAAAATCAGGCCCTTGGCCTTCCTCAGTCATCAATCTCTCCAGTCTCTCTCTCTTGGGCTCACAATGTCATAAAACTAGACCAAAAACGATGATATGATGTATCAATAAATAACAAAAGAGACTGAGATATGCTATGTATATGAATGCATATGATTGAGTATATAAAGCAATAAAAGAAAATAACTCAACAGCAGAAATGATCTCAGTGGGTCCCAACAGGATAAACATGTAGCCTGAACATGATGTCTAACATGGATCACAGCTCAATAGCTCAAGTACGTAAAAATTTCACGGTTACAGGTAAGATAAGATAACTACGCAGTACCACAGAAATGATAGAGTCACAATTGACACGGTGCACGCCTACATGCCCGTCACCTAGCATGTGCGTCACCTTAACACCAATCACATAGCACGTAATTCGGGGTTCATATCCTCAGTACTAAGTTTAGAAGAGTTACTTACCTCGAACAAGCCAATTCCAATACTGAGCAAGCCAAGTGATGCTCCAAAAATGCCATCTCGCGTGTAGCGAACTCCGAACGACTCAAAACTCGCCAAAATCAATTCAAATACATCAAATAAAGCCCAAGGAAACAATTCCAAATGATAACGATTGAATCCTTAAATCAAAATCCATAATCGTCCAAAAATCACACCCGGACCAACATTTCAGAACTCGAAAAAACTCACAAAATCCGACAACTCATTTAATTACGAGTTCAACCGTACTAGTTTCACTCAATTCTGACTCTATATCGATGCTCAAACTCAAAAATTCATATTACGAAACTTTAGACCAAAACACCCAATTTCTTCATTGAAATTTATCAACCAAAAACTAAACTGAAGGATAAATTCTTGGAATATAACCAAAACCGAGTAGAGAACTTACCCCAATTCATATGGTAAAAATTGCTTCAAGAATCACCTCATTCCGAGCTCCATAGCTCCAAACATGTAAATGGCCGAAACCCTCGAAATAGAGTACTTTATAATCTGCCCAGGCATCCTCTTATGCGAACGCGGGAAATTCATTGTGTTCGCGATACACCCCACGCGAATGCGATGACCACTACTGGCAAAGCTTCGTGAACGACTCACCTTCCCTGATCATATAGAAGAATGTTCCAACTCCCAGCTGCCAACCTTAACACTACGCAAACGCGATCCTTAATATGCGAATGCGAAGAAGACTTGCTCCAACTCTACGCGAACGCGAAACATTCTTCGCGATCGCAAAGAACAATTGCTGTTGCCATCAAAATACACTACGCGTTCGTGATACTTGCCATGATAACATGATGAAGAAATGTGACACCAGACACCAGAACATACCAGCACTGAATACATGAAGAAAAATAGCCCGAAATCAATCTAAAATACGCCCGAGCCCCTCGAGACCCCATCCAAACATACCAGCAAGTCCCATAGCATAACACAGACCCACTCAATGCCTCAAAACACACATAACAACATCAAAACAATGATTCACACCTTAATTCAAAATCAATGAACTTTGAAACTTCAAACTTCCACAACCAATGCCGCAAACTATCAAATCACGTCTGATTGATCCCAAATTTCGCACACAAGTCACATTTGACATTACGGACCTGCTCCAACTTTTGAAATCTAATCCGACCCCGATATCAAAAGGTCCACTGCTGGTCAAACTTTCCAAAATTCCAACTTTTGCCATTTCAAACCTAATACTACTATGGACCTCCAAATCACAATCCGGATGTGCTTCTAAGTCCAGAATTACCCAACGGGGCTAACGGAATCTTCAAAACTCAAATCTATGGTCAATTAATAAAAAGTCAAACTTGATCAACTCTTCCAATTTAAAGCTTCCTGGTTGAGAATCATCCTTTCAAATCATTTCCGAATAACTTGAAAACTAAAACCGACGATCACATAAGTCCCATCACGTAAAACAGAGCTATTCATGCCCTCAAGCCATTGAGCGAAGTGCTAATGCTCAAAACGACCGATCGGATCGTTATAAGTGGGGTGGGGCTGGCGTAGCAGGTTGGAAATAGGATGGGGACGATTCAAAAAGAGTGGGAAATATTTTTCGTCGTTTGTCTCTTTTCGGTAGGGAATCCGTTTTCCTCAATTGAAAGAAAATGAGTTTATGAAAAATATATTTTTCAAAATACTATTATCTATGAACGTGCGTTGCATGTTAATAATGATACGTGATGGTTTAAATATTTATATGAAAAACAACAAAATTTAATTAACGAGAGAAATTTTATGTATAATAATACAACAATTAACTAAAAGCCAAAAAATGTTATTACTTTAGCATAATACGTGAATTCGAATTGAAATGATATCATTATAACTTATACTGCATATGATCAATTTGGTCATATTAATTAGATAATTATGTATTATAAATTAAAAGTATTTAATGTGATGGTATCTTACTGAACACTTCTTTGTTGACGATGTTTTTTTGTGTGTGTATGTTTACTTCTAATATTTTGGTTGCTCTGCCATAATCAGAACTCTTGTTATCGATATTGATATCTCTCTAGAAAGTGCAACATATAGTTATTCATACAAGAAAATATATTGCAGTAAATATAGTCCAATATTTAAATTATTTATCATTGTGCTTTATTTATTATTATAATTGTAAAACATAAACATACTGAAAATTATTTTCACACAAATTTAAAAGGTTATTCTTTAGTTTCGAAAGATGAAAGTTGAATTCAAGGATAAAAATATACTTTGAAGTATTGACCTGTATCATAATTTTTGCATGTATGATGTCATTGTCAAATTTTCGGTATACTATATGTATGCTATTACATAAATTATTTGGTGGATCTAAGTTTTTCAATAGCAATATGGGCATATTTTTCTTCGTAATCAACCTGTATGCAATGGAAGATAAATTTTAACCTAGTCTATTATATATACGATGTCACTAACATGTATAAGAAATAATAAACTTGACAACAAATATGTATGGTAGAAGGCCATTTGGTATTAAAGTATTTAAGTATTCGTTTTGGTAGTAATTGTTGGTATCATCATCTACTAAATCAAATTTTTTTTACCACAAAATTTTTCAATGAACCTTTTATTTAGTTGACTAACATATTCATTTTTGCTAGCTAAGATTGCTTTGTAATTTCTATCATTCAATTTGCATAAAATGCATTTTAATCTAATAATTTAAATTTTTTCCTTATTAAATGGATTATTATTACCGTTGGAGTTGATAACCAAGTATTCTGGAAGAACCAAATCATCTTTTATATCCGAGATGAAGCAATAAATCACTAAATACTGGATCTGTTCTTACTTTATATTTCTTCTGAGTGAATATTTTTCATTTGAGATCATAAGTATAAATTTGGCAAGCTAGTTTTTACGGTCTATGCTTTCATCGATTTTGGAACTACTGGTAATGCTTGACGGAAGTCATCTTCCAAACCATTAACTTTTCACCAAATTGTTCGTTGATATCCAATATAGAACTCCGAGCAATTGTTTCGATTGTTTGACACTTCCCCATAAGCACTTTATCTCACATTATTATTTTTTCTTATAAATGTAGAATTATTGCTCTATTTTGATATATTTGTGATGGTTATTTTAGTTATTTTGGTATCATAATAAAATCGTTGTTGGTATACCACTTGTTATTATTGCTGACAGTAGCATGCCTCTTGATATGACATTTGCAAGTAATTGACACAGAATGAATTTCGATTCCATCAATCATATCTACAAAGGATAATCCCGCTATACCGGAGTTGACTCTTTAAAATATAGTCTTGAAATCTTGTTCTTTGCAACGACCCGGACGGTTATTTTTGGAATTTATGCCCCGATCCCCCATTAACTGCTTTCCCTAAGTTCTTTTCTGCTATTTTGATTTTCCGGGACATTCGGTGTTAGAATTTGGAGTGTTTTGGGACACTTAGTCCCTAAATGAGAGCTTAAGAGTTGAAAAATGGTTCATAATCGAAACAGTGTGAAGACGGCCTCGAAATGGAAATTCAATGGTTCCGTTTGCTCCGTTAGGCAATTTCGGGGTTGGGAGCGTGTTCGGAATGTATTTTGGAAGTCCGTAGCTCATTTAGGCTTGAAATGCCGAAGCTTGTTTTTTTGAAGTTTCCGGTCCGATAATGAGTTTTTGATCCAAGGGTCGGAATGTAATTGCGGAAGTTGCAGTAGCTCCGTCATGTCATTTGGGATATGTGTGCAAAATTTCAGGTCATTCAGACGTGTTTTGGTTAGGTTTTTGATCGAAAGTGTATTTGGAAAAAATTTGAAGTTCTTAGGCTTGAATCATTGATTAAATCGGGGTTTTAGTATTTTTTTTTTTGGTATTTTAAGGATTGGTACAAGTTCGAATAAGGTATTAGGTGGTATTGGTGCTTTTGGTTGAGGTCCCGGGGGGCCTCGGGATGATTTCGGGTGGTTGGAGGAAGAATTTAAAGTTGAATAAATTGCTGAAGGCTTATGTCTTCTGTCATAACCGCACCTGCTGTTTGGGTTCCGCAGGTGCAGAGCCTCATAAGCGGCTGGGCCATCGCAGATGCGGGTTTTGGGCTTCTTCAGTTTTTCCGCAGGTGCGGACGTTTTACCGCAGATGTGGTTACACACCTGTGAGTTTTCCATCACAGATGTGGCCCCTGAGCCCTTTTATGAGAACCACAGAAGCGGCTTGGATTCCGCAGAAGCGGGACTGCAGAAGTGGCCCCTTGTCCGCAGAAGCAGAAATGCTTGAACATAAATAGTAAATTCGAGGGTTAAGTTTCAAAAGTTGGAAGATCAAATTTAAGCTCGGGAGAGGGTGATTTTGAGAGGGTTTTGAAGAGGAGATTATTGGGTAACGTTTCTTTGATCCCCTCTAGTTATATTTCATCATTTTATAGTTAAATCCATCATTAAAATTCAAATTAAGGATAAAAAATTGGATAATTTGGGTAAAACTTCATTGGCTAAACTATTGAGTTTGGAGTGGGCATTCGACCTCTGATTTGGGATATTTTTATATGGTTAGAATCGTGAGAGTACGAGGGTTCTGAAAATGTAAAAATTATTCGATTCCGAGATGTTGGCCTAAGGGGCGTTTTGGTCATTTTACCTATTTTTGCGCCCTAGCTTTAAATTTCATAGTGGAACCAGTGGTTTGCGATGTTATTTATAATGTGTAATTGAATTGAATAGATTTGGGCCATTTAGAGTCGGATAATTATGGCAAAAGCGTGATTTCTAGTTGATTTTGGAGCCGATTCAAGGTAAGTGGCTTGTCTAACCTTGTGTCGGGGACCTTTCCCCTTAGGACATGATCTTTGAATATTTGAATGCCTCGTACATGAGGCGAGGAGAGCGTACTTGAGCTAACTGTTGTAAACCCATTTCTATTTGAAGTATTTAAATTGAGATTTCCTGTTTACTTGTTCATTTTAGACCGTAAGTTTAAACCTGTGCTAGCTTAGAGAAGCATGTTTAGCTGACTTACTTGCTTAATTGTTTAACTGTACTATTTGTATTCTGTGAAGCATATTAGGTTAGAATTTACTATTACTTGTATTGATTTTAGAATTTATTCTGAGATTATGAGTTGTTGTTGTTGTTGTGTGTTTAATTTGGGACTACGGGATGGCTTCCCTGGAGATCCCCCTGTACATGATATACTCTGGATTGAGGGCGCGAGATATCAAGAGATCCCTGGCACATGTATTTATATATCTATTGGGATACCAAGAGATCCCCGGCTTACTTATTGAGGATACCAAGAGATCCCCAGTGTATATGATGAGGATACCAAGAGATCCTCGGGATACCAAGAGATCCCCAGTGTATATGATGAGGATACCAAGAGATCCTCGGGATACCAAGAGATACCTGGTGTATATGATGAGGATATCATGAGATCCTCGGGATACCAAGAGATCCCCGTCTTACTTATTAAGGATACCAAGAGATCCCTGGTGCATATGATGAGGATACCAAGAGATCCCCGACTATTATTCCTTGTTGAGAGCAGTATTCCTTGTATAGTTACCTTTGCTTTCTATTACTGTCCTTCCTTATTTATCTGGTTTGGATTCTCGCTGTAGACTTTATTTAAACTGTTGCCGTTATCTTATTATTTATTATGTTTAATCTCAGTAGGGCCCTGACCTTTCTCATCAATACCCGACCGAGGTTAGGCTTGGCCCTGACCTTCCCCTTCTGCGCATGTTTTTCATGTGCAGATCCAAGTTCCTCCACCCAGGCGTACTATCATCGAGGCGGAGAGATCTAGCGGAGACTTCGAGGTATATCTGCCAAAACATCCGCAGACCAGGAGTCTCTACTCTATTCCAGCTTTAGTAGTTAGCTTATCTTTTCTTTAAGTTGTTTAGACATTCTGGAGTTAGAGCGGTGTTTTACATTTCTATTAGCCTGTGTTTCCTTTGAGTTTTCGGGTTTTGGGATTGAGTTGTATACTTCCGCTTTTCCTTCGAGTTGTATAGGCCGATCGGCCTTATATGTAGCTATTATTTTACGTTCAGTTTCAGTTAATTATTTCATCAAATTATTTAGATTTCCACATTGTTAGGCTTACCTAGTGGTAGGAACTAGGTGCCCTTATGACATGCTCATGGAGGGTGAACTGGGGTCGTGACATTCTTGTTCAGGATTTAGTTTTGATTGTGCTTCCTCAGACACTTGTGTTGCCTTTTAGTTCTTAATACAATACTAAACTTTTTTACTTTGTCTTTTAATTTTTTTTAATCTTTAACACTCTTTCTAAGGAATAAATCTATGTACCTTAAGATTTATTTTAACTTAAAAAATAATTTTACTCATATGATGAATTTAAAAATTAATTGAATTGGATTCTCTAGCTAAATAATTATTTGAAAGAATTAATTATTTGGTCTTAACAAAAAAAATAATTTATTTTATGTTGATTCAAAATCTTAATATTAGTTCATGTTTTTTTTTAATATTTAACCTTAATTATAACTTTATCCTCACATAAATTTTATTTTCAAAGAGTAAAAAGATCGATCTAACGTTCCATTTTTAGATCTTTATATTTACAAAATTATTAGTGGTACTGATTCTTATCAGCCATTTTTCTTTCTCTTTATCACACATTTATATTCTTAAATATTTTCTTAGTTGTTAAATAATTGGGTATATTCTTAAATATTACACGTAAAATTGATAACAAAATATTATTTGAGTATGAAAATAGTTCAAATATGAGATAAAAATATATTATCATGGGGATATTTTTTCCCTCAATTTACACGCTTTATGCAGTCCATTTAACATTGCTTTTATTTTTTTTTGGTATTGTACATAACGGAGTGGTAATGTATTTCCAATACGGAGGATTCTTATGAAATTGATTTTATTAAACCTTCCTACATATTGCTAATAAGAATTTAATAGATAAAAATTTATTATTTTTAAAATCTTATATATTAAAATAACCAACATAGAAGGTATTGTAGTCCAAAAAAATAAGTTATTACAGTTATGTCCTTTCTCTATGAGTTCTTCTGTTTAATATTTAGGGCTATTTTGGTCTATCAATATTATATTTGTGCTATAATATATAGGATCTCCTTTTCTAAAAATTAGTAATAGAATTTTTTAAGAAGTATATCCTAAATTTAATAGGATTACATGACTTAAAATATGTGTATATCTCGAAAGTAATTATACTAAAAGGAAACCTAACGTGTTCCTAGGTGTATTACGTTTGCATGATAACATGTAGTATTATATGTCTATGACCGAAAGAGAACTTGCTGAGCTGCGAGCGCGCATTAGCGCTCATTCGGAGGCCAAAGAGAGAGCTCTGACCGCAATATCTGATTTTGAGGCACAACTTAAGGCTGCTTGTACAAATGACTCTGCTTGGGCGAATATGATTGTGAAGCTCTTATCTGAGCTGCCGAGGGAGAAAATCGAGGTGGCAAACATCCGGGCCGAGGTCGTAATAAATAACACCCGAGCAGAGCAGAAAATGGCGGCTTATTCAAAGAGCGCCGCTGTTGTCAGGGCCAAGCTAAAGAAGGCCCTTGATTGTGCAGGCAGTAGCAGGGAGCATGAGAGATGTAGATCCCGGAGGGAGACCCTCGAGGAGATTTACGCTAGAGGCTTCGATCTCTCGGAGGAGATCAGGCATGTCGAGGGAGCGGAGTTTGATGCCAAGTTTCTGGTATCTGATGATGATGAGGAGGCTGATGGGCCGTAGCTGCCAACAAGGGAAATAAAGGGGGAACGAGCATTCCCTGCTTTCTTTGCTATGTATATACATATATGGATCCCACTATACGATGCAGGCCGATATTGTGCCCTTTAATTGATATGTGATAATAAGAAGAGGGAGACCTGTAATTTGTAATTTATGCGTTTCTGATTGCTGGAGTTTCTTCACCGTACCGATTCAATCCCAGAGTAGTCTTTAGGCTTGGATTTTTTGATTACCTTTAGGTTTAGTCTCCGAGTTAGGATCCTGAATCAAACTTATCTATCCCTCGTGCCCGTTTGGGCTGGCAATAATGATCTTCACTCTCTACCTTTGGGTGTTTGGCAATTTTTTGAGTTCGATCTCCGAGTCTCATTTCGATTCGATCTGTAAAATCTGAGTTCTCGGCTAGCGACGACGGCCTTTATGTTGCTTGGTCATTGGGACCTTTTAGTATGAGGCCCGGAGGTATGCTTAGCCAGCGACGATGGCACTTACGCTACTTGGTCGTGGAGACCTTTTGATGTGAGGCTCGGAGGCTTTTCTTAGCCGGCGACAATGGCACTTACGCTGTTCGGTCGCAGGGACCTTCTAATGTGAGGCCCTGAGGCTTAGTTTAGCTGGAAACAATGGCACTTACGCTATTTGATGTGAGGCCCGGAGGCTCTTTGTAGGATTTTTTTCCTCTCGTTAGGGTCTTATTAATTATTTTGCCTAACCCGTCGTCGGTTCTAAAAGAACCTCAATGTCTAGTCGTAGTTGGCGATGTTTTAAGCACCTCAGAAGGTTCATAGCCCATAGGTTGAGTAGATCGATGCTTTTGCGATTTTGGAGCCGACTTGGTCGAGACTCATTTTTCGCCTATTGAGGGAAGCTTGTGTTTAACCGGTTCTTTCCGAAGTAGATTCAGAGGATTTTTTAGCAACAGTCGAGCATCCCCAAGTCACGTTTTTGGGCTGTAGCAGCCGTTTCGACCGGAGTCGTGTGCATTTAGCCGGGACCATTTTTGATCTTGAGAGGCAATTTTAGGTGTCTACGCCGAGGGTATGCCTTTTAGGAATTCTTACAAATGTGATGTATAGCCAAAACTGCGGGATTTTTCATTCCTATTGAGGTCTTACTATTTTCCATGCCTGTTGAGGTCTTACAGTGTATGGAGAATAGATCTGGTTTTGCCGAGGCTGCCCGTTAGGGTCTTATAATTTCGGATTTTCTAGTGCATGGCGATAGTCTCCGAGTTATCGAGTTTTCTTGAAGATAGGTCCTCCCATGCTCAGAACTATTTCTGGGGGCTTGATGAGCCCGAAGTTATTTTTTGGTTTCGACATGGGTCGTGCAAGTTTGTCGAATTGCCACGTTGAGTCTCCGAGTATATAAGATCAGTAATAGGCTTAAATACCGCCTTTTATAGACTTGGATCCATATCGTGAGGGCTTCATGAGCCAGGAGTCCCGACCCTGGGGTCGCCGGGGTGCTGAATTGTTTAAGTCTCCGAGTGTTTCAGGACGCATTTGATGGAGAGGTTTTTCGCTGAGGATAAGCTGAAATATTTTTCTTTGAGGCGTCGAATGCTTAAAGAGATATTCTTTATTGCCTGGCAAAAATATAAGTTATAAATACATGTTGTCCCATTGCTGTGAGTCTGGTCCACATGGGTGTGAATTCCTTGATTATTCGATGTGCTTGTACGATTTCATATTGGAAAATTTTAGGAGAGGGGGAGACCATGGACTTGTCGGGTCCCTTCCTCAGGGATATGCAGTTCTGCTAATAATATTATTTGCGGAACCTTCTTTCTGTTAGAAACCTGATCGAGGAAAGAATGCCCGGTGGGCCCTTGGTGGCCGCAAATCCTCGAGTGGGGTCCAAAGCTATTGAATGACTCAGCCAGCTGCCTGCATATAGATTAGCAACAGGAAAGGAAAGGAGATGATAAGAGAAAGCTGTGTTCCGGGGAGTAAGCCCCGCGGCAGTCGTATTCCTTGTCCGGCCAGGCCTGGCCTAGGACGTGATTATGCTTACCTTTTGACCTCATTTGAGGGCAAAACTGGTCATAGGCATAAGGAGAGGGATCTCTTCCTGTTGCTTGTAGCTAGATACTTTGGCCTTGCGTCTGTCTTGGGGTTTTACACTTTTGGAGGAGCAGGATCGGAATTGCATCCTGGGCGACGTATTCGCCGTTGTCTGTTCAAAGCGTCTACGCCATGCGGTGCTCGAAGTATTAGCCTGAGCTTGGGCGGGCCGTGCAGGGAGAGATATTTGGTTGTTGTGGCAATCGCCATTAGGGACATATCAGCGGTCCGGCCCGAGAGCGACTTTGGTCCGGATTGTCCTATTGGCTTTGGCCCGACATCGTCGGTATAACTTTGGCTAATACACCTGTAATCATAAATGTATGTTTTATTTGAAATGAGTTTGAATGAAAGAAGGGATTACCAATGCGTTGATGTGATGCCGAGGTGGAATCTCGGCATCCTTATCCTCGAGCAGGAGGGTGTCCCTGGGGAGTATTCCATGGGACAATCCCTTTCTGGTGATGGGCACTTGCATTCTACATTCTACGGATCTTAGTGGGGTGCCTCTGATCTCCAACGGGTAGCATACTCGCGGAATATCTTCGTGGATTTCTTCTTTAAGTTCTGGATGTAGAAAACATCTGGCGCATTCTCCGTATTGAATCTGAACCTGTCCATGAAATCGGACGCCATACCTACCCAGCTTTTCCACTTCTTGGGGTCTTGGCTAATGTACCAAGATAGAGCATCCCCTTTCATACTTCTCATAAAGAGTTTCATGCGGATCTTTTCATCCCTTCCGACTCCGACCAGCTTATCACAGTATGTCCTCAAATGGACACTAGGATCCCCTGTGCCATCAAACATTTGAACTTGGGAGGTTTGTACCCCTCAGGAAGTTCGACATCTAGATGAATGCAAAGGTCCTCATAATTTAGCCCCTCGATACATTTGTTTCCTTCAACACCCTGGACTCGGCTAGTCAACTTCTTACGTTCTGCGGCAAGGTTCCTGATAAGAGAGTCTTTGTCATCAGGCTCCGGTGTGATTGAAATAGGTTGAGTATATTATGGTACGGTTTCCACATAGATGGGGGTCTTGTGAGGATGATCATTTGTGGAGTTTAGTGGTTCGGGAATAGGAAGTGGGGTGTTGTTTGAAGTGTGAAATGTGTTGCAGTGTTGATGGGGAGCGGGTTGTTTCTGTGGTTTCGAGATGGTTTGTGGAGGTGTAGGATTTTGAGCATTGGGAAATTTGACATCTGGGGTAGCGAGGGAAAATGATAAGTTTGCCAAGTTCCGAACTTGGTCCAGTTCTTCCTGAAATTTTAATAACTTTTGTTCGAGTTGGGCGGCATTTTCTTTGGAAACCTGAATACCCTGAGGAACCTCTATCCTTTCAATTGAGTTCTCCTTCCTGATGTTGCTCAAATCTTCCATTTTTCCCCTATTCTTGTTTCTGATAGGACTCGGATGAGGAGGAGGTGGAGGGCCCTTGGATCTTGTGGAGTAAGATGACGATGCTAGAATGCTTGAACTAACCTTTTGGGGAGGGGAATAAAACAAAAATAAAAACAAAACAAGGTAACAAGTTAGTAAAGGTTATGAGAAGAAAACGTTGCAGTATTAAACACATAGTGCAAGAATGTAAATCTTGTCCTAATTTGGGTTCCTCGTTGTGCCCGAGGTAGGCTTAGCGACAAATTAATTTGGAGAACTTATAATGCTAAATGCCTCATTTTATTGATAAAAATAAGACGAATCCTAAAACGACACTAAAAATTGTAGGAAATAAAATATCACTAATGGCCATTGGCCTTATTATATTTATAAATGGAAAGGTAAACTCCTATCTATTTGGTCCTAGAGGGACCTTCCCCAGACTCGGCATCCTTGGATCCATCAAACAGCTTCATCAGCTGGTGAAGTCCTGGCAGCTTAAATAATTCTATTGTTGGGCTGGATTTCCAGAAGAGAAGGTAAATTTCCCAAGTATTTTCGAGCAAGGGTCTGATCACAGGAATGAAGATCTTTCCACCAATTTAGCAACCTTGGGTGGATATTGGTTACCATGCCGAATCTGGGGACCTCGTGCCTCATTTTCTGCAAAACAAAAGTGTTAGGACCTTACCCCCGCAAGACTCGACTATTTAAATATCAATAATTGGCATAAATGGAATTTAGTTCTCCAAATAAATGCACATAATATGGGGGCGTCCTTTTGGGTTTCAAGGAAACCTAGTGGACTTGGACATGGCTATCTTAAAGAGTCATTATGTGGACAACATAACAGACTCGGCTAGGTTTGACAGTGATGCATGCACATTTTAAACAGAGTAAGGTTTCTATGGGGTATTAGACTGGTACCCTTGAGTAGACAACTCAATAGGGAAAGGTACGGAACCATCGACTTCACCGCTGATCGACTGTTTTTACCGCAAATACTCCTTTGCCAAATTTATAGGCTGATAATATCGGAAGGGCGCAACCACTCATTATAAGCATTGCTATGGTATTTTTTTGGCACGAGTGGAATATGATGTTGAAGATGAAATTACAAGAATGAAACAAGTTGTCACGTATTTGCACGTTTATAAAGTAATGATTACAATAATTTCTCGTAATTACAACAGTATTGAAGGAAAGCAGTAAAAGCAATAAAGAAAAGAAAACAAAGAGGCAAGTCAGTTTCGAAGTAGAAGAGAGATAAAGACATTAAATAAAAGCAGTAAAGAAGCAATAAAGTCACAAATAACATGAAATGGTAACAACCTGAATAATATCCCCAGCAGAGTCGCAATGTTGTCGACACCCCCTTTTTCTCGCGAAATCGGGTTTACGACATTTGGGAGGACAACTCGTTCCCTTTTGGGATTTGGGTTTTTGGAATTGAAGAGTTGCCACCTAATGATTAAAGTGCATTAGGACACTAAGAAGGGGTTTGAGTTTGAAGAACCAGAGTTTGGGTAAGGGCTAGAAATTATCTCGAGGGGAAGGTGTTAGGCACCCCTCAAGATCCACTAGTGTGGTTCCCGGCCATGTTATATTGTGACTTCACATAATCAAGTAAACAATCAAGGGTCAAAACATTGCAAATAAGTTAAAAAACTTTTGAAGGTAAGTAGAAAGAAATCACAAAAAATTTGAATAGTTTTACAAGAAGAGACGAAAGCAAATAAAGGGAGAGGGGTCCTAGGTTTATGATTAATATGGATCACATCAATGCAATATTTAGTAATAGCTCCTTAGGAAAGGGGCTACATGAGATATTAGTGCATCAGTCATCATCTCCATATTCTACCCTTCCCACCCCGTAAAAGTTATTAAACGCGTGAGTTGGTAACGAACACTTATTGCGTGCTATTACCCGTACCGTCCTATAAGTCCTGGAGGGTATTTAGGACCACTATTCCTATGTGGTAGCGACTAGGCTGAACCCTTAAGTTTAAAGGCAAAAATGCTAAGCGACATGCATAACAAATAGGACTACACATAATGGAACATAAAAAGTCAAATAAAGGCTCATATATCCCTCCACAAGTGAACACATAATTTGCACGTCCCAAAAACATTCAAGGTCTCAAAGATAGGAGTTTTTACAACATGAATAGGTAACAACAGTTAAGTTAGTGAGAAGAACCGTTAAAGCATGGTTTAAAAAATAAAGTAGTGATAGAAGTTTAATGAGGTGCAGGACATGTAAAATAGCACGATTCTGGGCAGAGAATGGTAACCCAGTAGTTTGAAAGCATAAGAATTCAGAAACTCAGAGAGAATAAATAGATGAACCATTTCAAAATCGTTTCCAGACAGGGCAGGATTTTTTAATAAAAACAGAGTGAACTTCAGAGAGTCAAAGCAAGAATGGGAGCGGCAGAGTTCGAAATTAAAAGAGACTGTTTAGTCTTCAACTGGTAACAATATGATTAATCGATTCTTATTAGGCCTAAAGTTTGCCTAGGCGTCATAGGCGTTGCCTAATTTTTTTTAAAGAGTGGACATGCATATCTGATTCTGACTTTCTAAGGTACGCATGATAAGGTACTTGCAGAAGCGTTTTAAACCACTTAGCCATATTTTAGCAAGGTTACTAGACTAACATGCAAATTAACCACTGTAATTCGAACAGATAAGAAGTCCTAAGGACAAGATATCTAATGCACATAGGGGTACCTAAAACATGGTTTCTAATATGACAATACAGTAATGACAGTTATTTAGCTTGTTATTAATTAATCAGAACTATGAAATGAGTGAAATAACATACTGAGAGTGAAAGACATAAAACATGATTTCTAACATATGAAATGCATGTCCTAAGCAGGTTATCTATTGCACAAATAGGTAAATAAAAGCTATAAATATGTTTTCATTTAAACTAAACATGCATACCTCCCCCCCATATTCACTATTCATCCCCCAATCGTTCGTTTACAAATTATTCCAAACCAAAAATATCTGAATTACAGTAATAAAGAACAAAAATAAGAAGTTATTCTATAGGGAGCCTTCAATCAGGACCAGTCTTCAAACCTCACTCCTTTCGAGTTTCATAGCCTTTGCCATGGTCTTGGTGCGGCAAATCTCCTTGGGGTCCCATTGGGTCCCTGGCCAATACCAGCACCCAAAAACTTAGTTGAATGGAGGACATGTGTAGTGTGGGATTACCAGCCTTGTGTGTCAAACTTCAGTGAGACTCAGAGGTACCCAAAGCAATGCTCACACGAAGGGGGTATTACCTATTCTCTAAGAGTAGTGTGAAGTGCAGGAGAGGAAAGTTGGGAATTTAAAGAGTTCACACAGAGTTGGAGAGATGTACAGAAGGATAATGGGCAAAGGGGACAAATAGATCACATAAACATCCAAAGGATACAGAGACTTAATACAAACTTACTAAGCATGGTACACAAAATCAAAAGAGTTTGAAGAGACTTTGAAATAGTCTGATTTAGGCATAAAAGCAAATAGTAACAGCATGTAGTCATAACAGGTAAGATTAGGAACAAGCAGTAGTCATGAGAATGCAAGCTTCAACAGGTAAACCAAGAATCAATCACATGTTGCATAGCAGAAGCATCAGTAGAAAACAATTAGGAATAGGACACACTGAAGTAGTAATAACCACATTGGTTTGGAGCATGAAATTTAATCAGAACATACCAGTAATAAGAGAACACAGTAGAGTGCAAAAGCCAAGTATAAGCACAATATTAGCCTTATCTTTTTAGCTGGCTAATGACAGTCAATAGCAGGGAGAAGCAACAACACAAGAGAGAAAATGAGAGAAATGGCACAAGAGAGAGCAATGTGATTGATGTGTGTATTTGTGATATGCAATGTGTTCGTTCTCAAAAGAGAATGGGGGGTACTTATTGTACTGAATATGAGTAAACAAACAAGGTAGCAGTCCCTAATTAAGGAACTTGCATCAATCATAATCCAATCAGGACATGGACTCCCCTTTAATTAAGGAATCAAAGTCAAACGGTAATAAGCAGTGATTTAAAAGGAAAGAAATCACAAAGCATGGTATGATAATATAAGGAAATGTAATGGCATAAAATATGCAATAAAGACTAGGTACATGATACTCTAATTAGGGAAATAAGTCAGGCAAATCAATCAGCATATTTCTGCACACATATAGGGCAAAATACCATTTAAATTCTGGAAAATAGTTTTCAGAATAAAGAACGAGATTGAAAACCTAGGAAATAATTATTAATCGAGGAAAACATCCCATAAATTGAGGAAGCAATTCGAAATCAGTACCAAACTATACGAAAAATATGCAGAATCACAATATAAGGCAGGTATCACGGTCTCAAAGAGGGCTTGCAAGAATTCATATAAAATCCTCATGTAAACTATCAGAGAAACCCTAATCGAAGAACACATAATGGTAGGGGGATGAAATGCTAGCAACAATATTAAAGCAAAGAGCACGGAACTCAGAGAAGAACTCAGAAGAACACCCAATTAGAAAAATAATATAAACACAGACATATAAAGCTAGGGTTTCATCAGACTTTAAGCAAAATGTTTAGATATAGTACCGAGAGTCACGAATTAACACTCAAAATCAGAAAATAAAGTAATTTTACAAAGGGGATCAGAAACCCTAGTTTCAAAAAGGGAACAAAAACATTTAAAACTTAAGCCATCGTAAAGATCGAGTAAAGAGTAGTGCAAAACATAAAGGCGTGAGTTAAAATCGTTAAAAAATACAGAAATTCAAGAGGTTTGGGTCGGGATTAGGGTTTTATAAGAAACCAGTGAGAAGTAAGAGAAACCTGGTTGTGAAACTCAAGGATAATGGTGTTTATAGCACCATCGAACCAAAACCCATCGGAGAAAGGCTGGAAACAAACTTAGGCGAAGCTTCAGTGACTGTCTTGTATGGCGGAGGCCCATGGGGTCGCAGGGATGGAGAGAACTGGTGAGAGAAGTCTTTATGACGGCTGGTGGTCAAAAGAGGCGAGGCTGGAGGTGGCCGAAGAGAGGGTGAAAGCTATCGGAGAAGATCCAGAAGGTTATTTGTTCAATGGCTCAGATTAAATTGGAGCTGGGTCGGGTTATATTAGGGATTAGGCTTAGGCAAATTTAATTGGATATTGGGTCAATTAAAATGTGATAGGGGTGTGGTTAATTTAGCTAAAATTGAAACACTAAAGGGCTATTTGTTAAATAGCCAATTTCCCTCTTTTATTTTTTATAAAATAGTTAAAATGATTTTAAAAACAAATTAAAGGTACTCAACTAATTAATAAAGTATAAATATTAATCTAAAAATACTGGAAATCATTTTACAATTATAAAATGCTATTAATTATAATATAGGATATAATTGCAATTTATGCAATTCAACTTAGAAAATACCAAAACAATTTGTAAAAATATGAAAAAAATTACCTTAATTATATCTTGGTGTAAATATGAGAATAAAATAGGTTCATCACAAAAAGGATAATTTTTGGGAATAATTACTGGTTTTGTACTGCTAAAATAGACAATAAATTGATTTTAAAAAATCTTAAAAATTAGGGAAAAATACCGAAACTCTTTGGTATGCATATATATGCATACACATGCTATTTTGAGAATATTTTGAGTATAAAATACATAGGAAAAAATTGGGTATCAAAAACTGCCCCTCTTTACCCGAGAAGGATGAAAGAGTTGTTTGGGTAAAGATATGATGACCAATTTGACCGAAAGAAATGATTTGAAAATTTTTGACCGAGCTCTGGTCCTTGAGCTGCCTACATATCCCTGGTCTTAGAGGAATCAGGCCATATGTAGTTCAGGGTCCGTTGACGGAATATGCCGATGGAGGTTTTTGAAAAGAGCGGACGCGATGTTTAGATTGAGAAAGGTGGTTGAAGTCTGATAGGCTGCGGGGACTGAAGCGGGATCACTCCTGATGAGACGGCTGTTGATAGCCAGTGTACCTGCAAATGAATAATACCAACATACATTGTGCATAAATTTAAAGGTAATGCAAGTTCCCGTTGGACCATGAATGCTGTCTTTGGACAGTTAGGATGACGTCCTCGGACCATGATGTCCTGGGCCATGAAGGATTCGCAGGCTATGAAATGGTATTCTCGGGCTATGAGGATGATGCCTCCAAACTATGATGCCCTTGAATAATGATATGCAAAAGACAAAAGTGGGGTCCTTAGGCCATGGCATGGCGTTCTCGGGCTATGAAAATTGTGCCTCCGAACAATGTCGCCCTTGGATAACTTGGCGATCTTTCAGCCCATGAAATGCAGAAGGTGGCGATCTTTCAGCTGATGCAAGACTTAAAATAAAAATGGCGATATTTCAGCCGATGTAAAGTGTAAATCAGGTGGCAATCTTTCAACCGATGCAAAAATAAAAATGGTGATATTTCAGCCAATGTAAAGTGTAAATAAGGTGGCGATCTTTCAGCCGATGCAAAATTAAAAATGGCGATATTTCAGCTGATGTAAAGTGTAAATATAAATGGCAATTTTTAGCCGATGCAAGATTAAAATAAAATAGCGATATTTCAGCCGATGCGAGATTTAAATGAAGTGGCGATATTTCAGCTGATGTAAAGACTTAAATAAAAAATGGTGATATTTCAGCCGATGCGAGATTTAAATGAAGTGGCGATGTTTCGGCCTTGCAAGACGGAGACAATGTTTAGTCTCGAAGGGCGGAAAAGTAGCCTTATGCAATGCAGAGAAATGCATATGGAGACCATGCTTAGTCTCGAAGGGCAGAAATGTATCCTTATGCAATGTAGAGAAATGCAGATGGAGACAACTCTTAGTCTCGGAGAGCAGAAAGGTAGCCTTATGCAATGCAGGAAAATGCAGATGGAGACAATGCTTAGTCTCGGAAGGCAGAAAGGTAGCCTTATGCAATGCAGAGAAATGCAGATGGAGACAATGCTTAGTCTCGAAAGGCAGAAAGGTAGCCTTATGCAATGTAGGGAAATGCAGATGGAGACAATGCTTAGTTTTGGAAGGCAGAAAGGTAGCCTTATGCAATGCAGGGAAATGCAAATAGAGACAATGCTTAATCTCGAAAGGCAGAAAGATAGCCTTATGCAATGCAGGAAAATGCAAATGAAGACAATGCTTAGTATCGGAAGGCAGAAGGGTAGCCTTATGCAATGCAGGGAAATGCAAATGGAGACAATGCTTAGTCTCGGAAGGCAGAAAGGTAGCCTTAATGTAAGAAATGTAAAAGGAAGGTAATGGTAAAATCTCTTAGCTGATAGATTTATAACTGATAGTCGATTGCTATGTTGTGGCTGCTGGGGATGTCATGTACGGATATCAATTGTAACTAGGTGATGATTCGGAGAGTTGTATTCCCGAAGAGTATGAGTGCATAGATATATCTGATGATGTTACGACTTGAGTGCTTGCATCTAAAGAAAAATCGTGAGTTCTATAAAAAAAGAGGGGAAGGTTAGTTCGTCCTTCCGTGGACCCCGGTTATCCTACTCGGCCCTTGTTTTGGTGATACTATGCGTATCCTTGGGGTAGCGTTTGCTAAAAAAAAAAAATTTTGATAACGGACATGCATGATTTAGTGAAAAATGTAACGTAATCATATAATTAAAAAAATAGTTTTCTTTTAGTTGAACCTACGACTGCGACGCGGTTCAAGACATTGCAACCTCTTTCGCTCAGGAATTTTGAGGGTCCTCCTCAAAATTTTGCCCCAGTTTACTGGGCTGGTGCTTCTAACGGCTACGTGTTGGTGAATGGCTGAAGATCAACTTCGGAATTTTGAGGGTCCTCCTCAAAATTCTGCCCCAGTTTCCAATAGCGGGGGAAATGAAAATTTTATTGAATTGTGACCGAACCCATAAGGCTGCCTACGTATCCCATCTTAAATGGGAATCAGGTCAGACGTAGTTCAAATTACATCTTAAACAAATCATAATGGTTACACATATTATCGCTTCACTGCATCTGAATTGTTCGGCTTTGGCCAAACTTCTCCGTCCATTTCTACAAGTATGAGGGCTCCTCCGGTTAGAACCCGGTGAACCATGTACGGACCTTGCCAGTTGGGAGAGAATTTCCCTTTGGCTTCATCTCGATGGGGGAATATTTTCTTCAACACCAGCTGCTCCGGTGTAAACTTCCTCGGCTTGACTCTTTTGTTGAAGGCTCTAGACATTCTCTTCTGATACAATTGACCATGGCAAACTTCATTCATTCTCTTCCCATCTATAAGAGCTAGCTGCTCGTAGTGACTTTTTACCCATTCTGCATCGTCAAGTTCTATTTCTTGCACAATCCTCAAGGAGGGAATTTCAACTTCGGCGGGGATGGCTGCTTCTATACCATAAACCAACATATAGGGAGTTGCTACGGTTGATGTGTGAACCGTGGTGCGGTACTCCAATAAAGAAAATGATAGCTTCTCGTGCCACTACTTATGCTTTTCTATCATTTTCCTCAGTATCTTCTTGATACTCTTGTTGGCCGCTTCTACAGCTCCATTCATCTGCAGTCTGTAGGCTGTATAATTCTTGTGTTTGATTTTGAATGGTTTACACATTGCTTTCATCGGGTCACTATTGAGATTGGAACCGTTGTCAGTAATGATCGACTCTGGGATGCCGAATCAACAAACGATACGGTCACAGACAAAGTCTGCCACGACTTTCTTAGTCACTGCCTTGTATGATGCTGCTTTAACCCATTTGGTGAAATAATCAATTGCCATTAGAATGAACCTGTGCCTATTTTATGCGGCAGGCTCGATAGGTCCGATAACATCCATTCCCCTAGCGGTGAACGACCATGGCAAGCTTGTTGCAGTAAGCTCGTTTGGAGGCACTTTTATCGTGTCTGCATGTATCTGACAGCGATGACACTTTGGGACATACTTGATGCAGTCCGTTTCCATAGTCATCCAAAAATATCCCGACTGGAGTATCTTCTTTGCTAGGACAAAACCATTCATATATGGACCACAGGTCCCTGCATAAATTTCTTCTAATAATCTGGATGCTTCCTTTGCTTCGACACACCTTAGTAATCCAAAATCGGGAGTCCTCCTGTACAAGACTCCTCTACTGTGAAAGAAGTTGTTAGATAACATTCGAAGTGTGCAATTCTGAGTAGCATTTGCAAGTTCCGAATATTCTCCTTATGTCAAATACTCCTTGATGTCATGGAACCATGGTTTTCCGTCCGCTTCTTCCGCGACATGAGCACAATAAGCTGGTTGGTCATGAATCTTTATGGGAATAGGATCTATGAAGTTCTTATCTGGATGCTGAATCATAGACGATAGAGTAGCCAATGCGTCGGGAAACTCATTCTGGACTCTAGGTGACATGCTGAAATTCTGTCTTTGTGAACCTCTTCCTCAACTGCTATACATGATGCAGATAAGGGAGTATCTTGGAGTTCTTGGTTGCCCATTCTTCTCGGACCTGATGTATGAGCAAATCTGAATCCCCGATCACTAGTAACTCCTGTATGTTCATATAAATGGACAACTTGAGCCCTAAGATGCAGGCTTCGTATTCGGCCATGTTGTTGGTGCATGGGAATCTGAGCTTCGTAGACACTGGATAATGCTGAACAGTTTGTGATACTAGGACTGCTCCTATGCCAACTCCTTTGAAGTTTACTGCTCCATCGAAAAACATTCTCCAACAGTCATAGGATTCTACAATGTCTTGTCCTATGAAAGATACCTCTTCGTTAGGAAAATACGTCTTTAGAGGCTCATATTCTCCATCCACGGGATTCTCGGCGAGATGATCTGCCAAGGCTTGTCCTTTGATTGCCTTCTGAGATACGTGGACAATTTCGAATTCACTCAGCAGGATTTTCCATTTGGCTAGTTTGTCAGTGGGCATGGGCTTTTGAAAGATATATTTCAACGGATCCATTCTTGATATGAGGTAAGTGGTATAGGCACAGAAATAGTGCCTCAGCTGCTGAGCTACCCAAGTTAGAGCATAACAGGTGCGTTCCAACAGAGAATACCGAGCATCATACGGGGTGAACTTCTTGTTGAGATAGTAAATGGCCTTCTCCTTTCTCCCCGTTTCATCATGTTGTCCCAAAACACAACCGAATTTCCCATCCAATACTGCAAGGTAGAGAAATAGAGGTCTACCTGGTTCGGGCGGAACCAAAACTGGCGGCATTGACATGTATTCCTTGATTCTGTCGAAGGCTTTCTCGCAATCATCAGTCCATTTGGTAACAGTGTCCTTTTTCAACATTTTAAAGATCGGTTCACAAATAACAGTGGATTGAGCTATGAACCTGCTGATATAGTTAAGTCTCCCCAGGAAACTCATCACGTCCCTCTTGTTCTTTGGCGGTGGCAATTCCTGAATGGCTTTAACCTTTTATGGATCTAGTTCTATTCCTCGTCGACTTATAGTGAATCCAAGTAGTTTTTCGGAAGGAACCCCGAATACACATTTGGCGGGATTCAGTTTCAGATTGTACCTTCTCAGTCTGTTGAAGAACTTCCTCAGATCGTCCATATGGTCAGTGGCTCTCTTGGATTTGATGATGACATCGTCTACATATACCTCGATCTCTTTGTATATCATGTCGTGGAAAATAATAGTCATGGCCCTCATGTAGGTGGCCCCAGAATTCTTTAATCCAAACGACATCATTTTGTGACAATACATCCCCCATGGCATAGCAAAAGCTATTTTCTCAGCGTCTTCCTCATCCATCCATATCTGATGATACCTAGCAAAACAATCAACAAATGACCGCAGCTCGTGTTTGGCGTAGTTATCAATCAGGATGTGTATGTTCGGCAGGGGGAAGTCGTCTTTTGGACCGGCCCAATTGAGATCCCGATAGTCGACACAGTCTCTAACCTTCCCATCCTTCTTCGGCACTGGCACAATGTTGGCTAACCATGTTGGGTACTCCACTACCCTGAGAACCTTGGCTTTGATTTGTTTGGTGACTTCTTCCTTGATTTTCAAACTCATGTCAGGTTTGAATTTTCTGAGCTTTTGCTTTACCGTCGGACATGTCGGATCTGTTGGCAGTTTGTGAGCTACAATAGATGTACTGAGACTAGTCATATCATCATATGACTAGGCAAATATGTCTTCATATTCCCTTAGAAATTCCGTGTGCTTTTCCTTTTCTGATGGTAACAAATAAACACTGATGCGTGTTTCCTTGACATTCTCTGTATCCCCCAAGTTTACAACCTCAGTTTTGTCCATGTTAGACTTAGGCCTATTCTCAAAATCCTCAACCTCTTTAACGACCTCTTTTGTTATATCATCCTCTTCTAAGTCTATGCCCGTTTGTTGTGTTGTTTTATTGCATGTCACAGTCGTCGATTCATCAAGATAAGTAATAGTAATGCTGTGTAAATAAAGTAAACGATAGAAAAAAAAATAATAAGAGCGAGACTTATAAGAAACTGAAGTTCTTTGATAAATTTCATAATTGTTTTGGACATTGGAGCTCTTATTTTCGAAATTAAAACTGTGGAAAGGAAATCAACTAGCGAAAAAGTAAAAGGTCATGCATAGTGCTTTGTTCAGCCTTGCTACCCCGAAGCTTTTCGAGCTCTGGTGGTTCTAATGGACCAATTGTTGAGGCGTGCTCCTCAGTTCACAACTTGTATGGAAGGGACTTCCTCCCCTTCCTCCTCAAAAATGACACAACAGTCCATATTGTCATCTTCCAAAAATAGATTCCTTATTACCGCCAATGCTTCCTCTTCTTCTGACCCATATATGACATCTGCTGGCTGGAAAGTCTGCTTCGGATGAGGTATCCTTATGGGTAGTAGGGAATGTGCTATGGTGGCGACCAGTGGTTGAACTCCTCCCAAGTGTATTCACACCCCAAACCAAAAGTGGTGTCATGTTTCTTCAGCTTGATAGGTTTGGCGATTCCCTTGAGGTTTTTGCCAAGTCCCTTGCCAGGCTCGTATCCACACCAATTCAGTATTCTTTCAATCTTGTTGTCCCACTATTTATCCTTGTCCACGGCATTGACCCGCTCAATATGGTAATAGGCTTCTCCGCCTATTTTCCTTCTTCCTCCTATTGCCGGGATGGTCTGGCGACTGTATATGGGATTGCTACCATCGCCATGAATAATCACCTCTTGGTGATTCCACTCAAAATTTACTGCCTGGTGTAGGGTTGATGCTACGGCTCCAACAGCATGAATCCAGGGCTGTCCCAACATCAAATTGTAAGATACTGGAATGTCTATTACTTGAAAGTCAACATCGAACCAATTCGGTCTCATTTGCAGATACAAACAGATTTCCCCAATAGTGGACCTTTGGGATCCATCAAAAGCTTTGACATTGATGGCTCTATCCTTGATATCATCCAGGCTCTTTCCTAATGTTCTGAGGGTCACCAATGGACAAATATTGAGACTGGACCCTCCGTCAACCAGAATTCTAGTAATGAGATAATCCTCGCATTGCACAGTGATGTGCAATGCCTTGTTGTAGCTCAGCCCTTCTGGTGGCAGCTCATCTTTGTGGAAAGTGATTTGTGACTCTCCAATACTTGCCCTACCATGTTTACCATTTCTCCTCCAGTTATGTTGCTGGGCACATATGCCTCGCTCAGCACTTTCAATAAGGCATTTTTATGTGCGTCAGAGCTTTGTAGCAGGGCTAAGATAGATATTTGGGCTGGCGTCTTGTTCAATTGATCGATGACCGAATACTCTTTGGCTTGTATCTTCCTCCAGAGGTCATCCTGCCCAGTTTCAGTGATGGTTGGTCATCCAGAGGCTTGTTTGCTGGACTCAGCTAGTTGTTTTGGAGTACAAACCCTGCCGGTTGTGGTCATACCCTGTGCTGCAATTTCTTTTCCAGATTTGGTTTTCCTCTTCCTTCTTACCTCGTCGGTGTAATCCTAAGGAATGGCCTTCGTATGGAATGGTGCTATGGTTGACATAGCCACAGGAATGGGCACCGTTGCTTTGGGAGTTAACACAATAACTTCAAATGGTACGGGTGCCTTTGGGGATCCAAACTCGACCTCAATCGGTCCTGGCACCTTTGCAGAAGAAGGTTCCTCGAACTCAAGTGGTATGGACATGTTCACTTCAGCGTCTCCAGAAGGCTAGAAATGGACTACAATTAGATTAAGTGTGACAGTTGGTTTCTTTGGCTCGTCATCTTCAGCAATCAATCCTATCGACCCTTTGGGGTTCCAATCATCTTCTATCTCTATCATGTGAACGCCTCCGCCTTTGGGGTGGGGCAGGGGGTTATTGCGAACATTATGAGCAGGTTCCTTCACCATGATAATATTGTTTTCAATTAAAGCTTGGATTTTATCCTTCAAAGAGCGGCATTCATCAATGGTATGCCCCTTCATGTTGGAATGGTATGCACAGGTTTTGTTCGGGTTGACCCATTGGGAAGGATTTTCTGGAGTTATAGCAGGGATAGGGGTAATGTAACCAGCGGCTTTAAGCCGTTCATGCAGCTGGTCGATTGGTTTGACGATGGTGGTGTATTGTTTGGGAGGTCTACGGTCGAAGTTAGGTCGCGGTCTAGGGAAGTTTTGGCGGGTGGGAGATGATTGATAGTGAGAGGGCTGAGCATTATAGGCTTAGTAGATGGGTGCGGGTTGGGAATATATTGGTCAGGTAGGTTGATATGTGGGGGTGGAGATGATGGGTAGGTAGGTGGTGGAGCTTGGTAAGAGGGCGAGGGTGCTTGGTAATTTGGGGTAGGTTGATATGTGAGAGGAGATATCAGGTAGGCTTGGTATTTTATTGGGGATTTCATTATTTGTGTAACCATCACGGCACCCACATCCCTTTTCTTGGATGCGCCGCCAGATTGTAGAACCTTGTTGGTGGCCTGCAATGCTTCAAAGTTAGTGACTATACCACTTTTAATGCCTTCCTCGATCCTTTCCCTTAGCTTGATGATGTCAGAAAATTTCTGGCCCTCAATCAACATCAACCTCTCATAATATTGTGGGTCCTAAGCTCGGACGAAAAACCTGTTCATCTGTTCTTCTTCTAACGTCGGCCTGACCTTAACAGCCTCTGATCTCCAATGGGTAGCATACTCGCGGAATGTCTCCGTAGGTTTCTTCTTTACGTTCTGGATGTATAATACATCTGGCACAGTCTCCGTATTGAATCTGAACCTGTCCATGAAATCAGATGCCATACATACCCAGCTTGTCCACTTCTTGGGGTCTTGGCTAATGTACTAAGATAGAGCATCCCCTTTCAGACTTCTCATAATGAGCTTCATGCAGATCTTTTCATCCCTTCCGACTCCAACCAACTTGTCGTAGTACGTCCTTAAATGGACCTTGGGATCCCCTGTGCCATCAAACATTTTGAACTTGGGAGGTTTGTACCCCTCAGGAAGTTCGACATCTGCCTGAATGCAAAAGTCCTCAAAATTAAGCCCCTCGATACCTTTGTTTCCTTCAACACCCTGGACTCGGCTAGTCAGCTTCTTAAGTTCTTCAGCCAGGTTTCAGATAAGATAGTCTTTGTCATCAGACTCTAGTGTGCTTGAAATAGGTTGAGTATATTGTGGTACGGTTTCCACATAGATGGGGGTGTTGTGGGGATGATCATTTGTAGAGTTTAGTGGTTCGGGAATGAGTAGTGGGGTGTGGTTTAAAGTGTGACATGTGTTGTAGTGTTGATGGGGAACGGTTTGTTTCTGTGGTTTTGGGATGTTTTGTAGAGGTGTAGGATTTTGAGCATTGGAAAAGTTGACATCTGGGGTAGCGAGGGAAAATGATAAGTTTGCCAAGTTCCGAACTTGGTCCAGTTCTTCCTAAAATTTCAATAACTTTGATTCGAGCTGGGCGGCATTTTCTTTGGAAACCTGAATACCCTGAAGAACCTCTACCCTTTCAACTGAGTTCTCCTACCTCATGTTGCTCAAATATTCCATTTTCCCCTGTTCTTGTTTCTGATAGGACTCGGGGGAGGAGGAGATGGAGGGCCCTTGGATCTTGTGGAGTAAGATGACGATGCCAGAATGCACGAACTAACCTTTTGGGGAGGGGAATAAAACAAAAGTAAAAACAAAACAAGGTAACAAGTTAGTAAAGGTTATGAGAAGAAAACGTTACAATATTTAAAGACATAGTGCAAGAATATAAATTGTGTCCTAATTTGGGTGCCTCGTTGTGCCCGAGGTAGGCCTAGCGACAAATTGATTTGGAAAACTTATAATGCTAAATGCATCATTTTATTGATAAAAATAAGACGAATCCTCAAATGACACTAAAAATTACAGGAAATAAAATATCACTAATGGCCATTGGCCTTATTACATTTATAAATGGAAAGGTAAATTCCTATCTATTTGGTCCCAGAGGGAACTTCCCCAGACTCAGCATCATTGGCTCCATCAAACAGCTTCACCAGCTCGCGAAGTCCTAGCAGCTTCAATAATTCTGTTGTTGGGCTGGATTTCTAGAAGAGAAGGTAAATTTCCCAAGTATTTTCGGACAAGGGTCTGATCACAGGAATGAAGATCTTCCCACCAATTTAGCAACCTTGGGTGGATGTTGGTTACCATGCCGAATTAGGGGACCTCGTGCCTCATTTTCTGCAAAACAAAAGTGTTAGGACCTTACCCCCGCCAGACTCGACTATTTAAATATCAATAATTGGCATAAATGGAATTTAGTTCTCCAAATAAATGCACATAATATTGTGGCATCCTTTTGGGTTTCAAGGAAACCTAGTGGACTTGGACATGGCTATCTTAAAGAGTCATTATGTGGACAACATAACTGACTCGGCTAGGTTTGACAGTGATGCATGCAAATTTTAAACAGAGTAAGGTTTCTATGGGGTATTAGACCGGTACCCTTGAGCAGACAACTCAAGAGGAAAAGGTACGGAACCGTCGACTGCACCGCTGATCGACTGTTTTTACCACAAATACGCCTTTGCCAAATTTAGGGGATGATAATATCGGAAGGGCACAACCACTCATTATAAGCGTTGCTATGGTATTTGTTTGGCACAAGTGGAATATGATGTTGAAGATGCAATTATAAGAATGGAACAAGTTGTCACGTATTTTCACGTTCATAAAGTAATGATTACGATAATTGCTCGTAATTACTACAGTATTGAAGGAAAGCAGTAAAAGCATTAAAGAAAAGAAAATAAAGAGCCAAGTCAGTTTCGAAGTAGAATAGAGATAAAGACATTCAATAAAAGCAATAAAGAAGCAATAAAGTCACAAATAACATGAAATGGTAACAACCTAAAGAATATCCCCAGCAGAGTCACTATGCTGTCGACGCCCCCTTTTTCTCGCGAAATCGGGTTTACGACATTTGGGAGGACAACTCGTTCCCTTTTGGGATTTGGGTTTTTGGAATTGAAGAGTCGCCACTTAATGATTAAAGTGCATTAGGACACTAAGAAGGGGTTTGAGTTTGACGAACCAGAGTTTGGGTAAGGGCTAAAAATTATCTCGAGGGGAAGGTGTTAGGCACCCCTCAAGATCCACCAGTGTGGTTTCCGGCTGTGTTATATTGTGACTTCACATAATCAAGTAAACAATCAAGGGTTCAAACATTGCAAATAAGTTAAATTTTTTTGAAGGTAAGTAGGCATAAATCAAAAAAAAATTGAATATTTTTACAAGAAGAGACGAAAGCAAATAAAGGCAGAGGGGTCCTAGGTTTATGATTAATATGGATCACATCAATGCAATATTAAGTAATCGCTCCTTAGGAAAGGGTCTACATGAGATATTAGCGCATCGGTCATCATCTCCATATTCTACCCTTCCCACCTCGTAAAGGTTATTAAACGCGTGAGTTGGTCACGAATACTTATTGTGTGCTATTACCCATCCCGTCCTATAAGTCCTGGAGGGTATTTAGGACCACTATTCCTATGTGGTAGGGACTAGGCTGAACCCTTAGGTTAAAAGGTAAAAATGCTAAGTGACATGCATAACAAATAGGACTGCACATAAGGGAACATACAAAGTCAAATAAAGGCTCACAGATCGCTCCACAAGTGAACACATAATTAGCACGTCTCAAATACATTCAAGGTCTTAAAGATAGGAGTTTTTAGAACAGGAATAGGTAACAACAGTCGAGTTAGCGAGAAGAACCGTTAAAGCATGGTTTAAAAAATGAAGTAGTGATAGTAGTTTAATGAGGTGCTGGACATGTAAAATAGCACGATTCTGGGTAGAGAATGGTAACCCAGTAGTTTGAAAACATAAGAAATCAGAAACTCAGTGAGAATAAATTGATGCACCATTTCAAAATCGTTTCCAGATAGGGCATGATTTTTTAATAAAAATAGAGTGAACTTCAGAGAGTCAAAGCAAGAATGGGAGCGGCGAAGTTCGAAATTAAAAGAGACTGTTTAGTCTTAAACTGGTAACAACATGATTAATCGATTCTTATTAGGCCTAAAGTTTGCCTAGGCGTCATAGGCATTGCCTAATTTTTTTAAAGAGTGGACATACATATCTGATTCTGATTTTCTATGGTACACATGATAAGGTACTTGCAGAAGCGTTTTAAACCACTTAGACGTATTTTAGCAAGGTTATTAGACTAACATGCTAATTAACCACTGTAATTTGAATAGATAAGAAGTCCTAAGGATAAGATATCTAATGCACATAAGGGTACCTAAAACATGGTTTCTAATATGCCAATGCAGTAATGGCAGTTATTTGGCTTGTTATTAATTAATCAGAACTATAAAGTGAGTGCAATAACATACTGAGAGTGAAAGACCTAAAACAGGATTTCTAACATATGAAATGCATGTCCTACGCAGGTTATCTATTGCTCAAATAGGTAAATAAAACATATAAACATCTTTATAGCCATTATTTAAACTAAACATGCATACCCCCCCTCCCATATTCACTATTCAGCCCCCAATCGTTCGTTTATAAATTATTATAAACCAATAATATTTGAATTACAGTAGTAAAGAACAAAAATAAGAAGTTCTTCCATAGGGAGCCTTCAATCAGGCCCAGTCTTCCAACCTCACTCCTTTCGAGTTTCACAGCCATTGCCATGGACTGGGTGCGGCAAAGCTCCCTGGGGCCCCATTGGGTCCCTGGCCAATACCAGCACCCAAAAACTTAGCAGAATGAAGGATATGTGCAGTGTGGGATTACCAGCCTTGTGTGTCAAAGTTCAGTGAGTCCTCAGAGGTACCCGAAGCAATTCTCACACGAAGGGGGTAGAACCTATTCTCTAAGAGTAGTGTGAAGTGCAAGAGAGGAAAGTTGGTAATCTAAAGAGTTTACACAGAGTTGGAGAGATGCACACAAGGATAATGGGAAAAAGGGATGAATAGATCACATAAACATCCAAAGGATACAGAGACTTAATACAAACTTACTAAGCATGGTAGACAAAATCAAAAGAGTTTAAAGAGACTTTGAAATAGTCTGATTTAGGCATAAAAGTAAATAGTAACAACATGTAGTCATAACAGGTAAGATTAGGAACAAGCAGTAGTCATGAGAATGCAAGCTTCAACAGGTAAACCAAGAATCAATCACATGTTGCATAGAAGAAGCATCAGTAGAAAACAATTAGGAATAGGACACACTGAAGTAGTAATAACCACATTGGTTTGGAGCATGAAATTTAATCAGAACATACCAGTAATAAGAGAACACAGCAGAGTGAAAAAGCCAAGTATAAGCACAATATTAGCCTTAGCTTTTTAGCTGGTTAATGACAGTCAATAGCAGGGAGAAACAACAGCACAAGAGAGAAAAGGAGAGAAATGGCACAAGAGAGAGCAATGTGATTGATGTGTGTATTTGTGATATGCAATGTGTTCGTTCTCAAAAGAGAATGGGGGGTACTTATTGTACTGAATACGAGTAAACAAACAAGGTAGCAGTCCCTAATTAAGGAACTTGCATCAATCATAATCCAATCAGGACATGGACTCCCCTTTAATTAAGGAATCAAAGTCAAACGGTAATAACCAGTGATTTAAAAGGAAATAAATCACAAAGCATGGTATGATCATATAAGGAAACGGAATGGCATAAAATATGCAATAAATACTAGGTACATGATACTCTAATTAGGGAAATAGGTCAGGCAAATCAATCAGCATATTTGTGCACACATATAGGGCAAAATACCATTTAAATTCTAGAAAATAGTTTTTGAGAATAAAGAATGAAATTGAAAACCTAGGAAATCAGTATTAATCGAGGAAAGCATCCCATAAATTGAGGAAGCAATTCGAAATCAGTACCAAGCCGTACGAAAAATATGCAGAATCACAATATAAGGCAAGTATCACGGTCTCAAAGAAGGCTTGCAAGAATCCGTATAAAATCCTCATGTAAATAATTAGAGAAACCATAAGTGAAGAACACAGAATGGTAGGGGGATGAAACACTAGCAACAAAATTAAAGCAAAGATCACGGAACTCAGAGAAGAACTCAGAAGAACATCCAATCAGACAAATAATATAACCATACAAACATATAAAGCTAGGGTTTCATCAGACTTTAAGCAAAATGTTTAGAAATAGTACTGAGAGTCATGAATTAACACTGTAAATCAGAAAGTAAAGTGATTTTAAAAAGGGGCTCAAAAACGCTAGTTTTAGAAAGGGAACAAAAATGTTTAAAGGCATGATTTAAAATCATTAAAAAATACAGAGATTCAAGAGGTTTAGGTCGAGATTAGGGTTTTATAAGAAACCAGTGAGAAGTAAGAGAAACCTAGCTATGAAACTTAAGGATAATGGTGTTTATAGCACCATCGAACCAAAACCCATCGGAGAAAGGCCGGAAAAAAACTCAGGCGAAGCTTCAGTGACCATTTTGTATGGCGGAGACCCATGGGGTCTCAGAGATGGAGAGAACCGGTGAGAGAAGGCTTCACGGCGGCTGGTGGTCGAAAGAGGCGAGGCTGGAGGTGACCGCAGAGAGGGTGAAATCCATCAGAGAAGAACCAGAAGGTTCTAGAGAGAAGGAGGAGAGTAAGAGACACGATAGAGAGAGAGAGTGGTCTCAAGAAATTGGGAAAAATTGGGTACCAACAACGGTGAGTGGGTCCCTGATATTAGATGTCAAACGATAATGCCGCATCGTGGTTTTTTCCGGGGGAATTTCTTCAAAGATCTTATCGGGTCGGTCCCGAGTTCTCCATTTTGGAGGTCGCCATTCCGGTGTGGTCGTGCGTAAGTGGTGATGCGCCCGTGAGGACTTGAGGTCCTGTCACTCCCAGGGAATTTCATTGTTTCCGACTTTCGCAAAATGAGTCCCGAGATCGTATCTTCGGGAGACGGTTTTTGTAGGAGTCTCTGCGAGCATAAGTCGATCTTTACGATAGTGTCTTCCAGCATCCTTAAGTTGCCCGATATCTTGGGTACTGGCCCTAAGTGAGGAGATATTTTCGGTGCTTCCACACCGAGAATCTTCGAGCGACTTTGTAGCTGAGAGATAGCCAAATGTTGTTCCTGCAACATTTCAAAAATAAAACAAAGATTAACTTCCCATTCTATTGGGGCTGGGATTTTTTGGGCTTCCTATTGGTTAGAGAGTTGCGTTCCACCATCGGTGCGCGAGACTTTGTAACACTGCTGTGTGTCGTACGAATTAGCGTTCGCTCAAACAGATCTAGGCGCGTTATCGAGGTCTTGCGGTGTTGTGCCAATCATTAGAACGACCATACTGTCCTCTTTGCAATTTTTGGGGTTTTCGTCCTCGATTTCCCTTATCGAGCTAATTATTGACCTGAAATCGAAAGATCTTGGGCAAGAAAAAGTGTGAAAGTTATCGTGCGTTTAAGTGACGAAACTAACAAAAGAATAATCACTATTATTTTTAGCCCGACGGTGGGTGCTAAAATATTTACCGTGAACATGGTAGTAATAATTAAATTCTTAAAATGGGATTCTAAAAATACATGATCTATTCCCGAGCTAGTTTATAAGGGTGATTGATGCTAAACGTGAAGTAAGACAGAAGAGATCGAGTTAGCCAAATCGATAATCGAACTAGTAAAGGGATGTTCCCGGGCGTAAAACAAGCCAGTAGATACCTCGGAGCTAGGCCTCGAGCCCATCTTGGGCTTATCGAGGGTAGTCGGGAAGGGGATAACAGTTAAAGATGTAAGTGAATAAGGCTATATACTATCAATCTTAAGCTAAAATGAGGAAGAACAAACGAAGAACAATAAAATGCTAGGGCGACCTCGGGGTCAAATAACACTGATAATTTTGAAGAAAGAGAGAGACAGAGATATTATTGCATTATGGAGAAGTGGAGCAATATCAGTCCCTTACAAGGTGGGGTGAGTCCCCCTTATATAGGCGAGCGTACTCTACAGGTCCTGTCAGGTGTAGACATGTGTTTAGGAGACCTCCTTTCTTATCATGACCTCGGGCCCTACTTCCTTTGATTCGTACCTCGATGAACCCTGAGGCTGAGAACTCGATCATGGCCTTCTACCCTCGGGGTCTCGAAGAAGGCTTCCAAAAATGTCTCGATAGCAAAAAATCAAGTCTTCTGATTTTATTACGTACATGAGTACTAAAGGCAAGTACTTAAATCAGTAAAATTGAACACTAATCATTAGGTAAAGATACACAAAATCAGTAGGAAAAAGGTAAAGAATCACATAAGGCATATAATGAAAAAGGAATACCAGATTTGGTTCAAGTAAAAATGGTCTAAAACCCTAATTTAGGTAAATCCCAAAATGAGCAGGAAATAATGGCAAAGAATCACGTACTAGAATAAAATGAACATAGGCAGGGATTATTCAAAAGAAACATAGAATTGAACCATATTTGGTTCAAGTAAAAGGGTTTGAAACCCTAAATTTAGGTAAATCATAAAATCAGCAGAACATAAAGGCAAGAATCACATATTAGCATAAAAATAGACATAGACAAGAGATTATTAAAAAAGAAACATAGAATCGAACTAGATTTGGTTCAATTGAAGACGATCTGAAACCCTAAGTTGGGTAAGTAAAAGAAATCGACAAAAAATAGGCAGATTCACAGCTAATAGAGTGAATAGAGACAAAAAAAATGCTAAAAATATGAGTTTGAACCAGTTTAGGTTCGAATCAAAGAAAATCTGGAACCCTAACCATTAGGGTTTACTGCGAATCAGCGAGATATGAGAGTAAATAACGCGTTTGGACTCAAGGCTATCCAAATTCAAGAGGCAAACATAGATTTGGACAGAATCAAAGCGGGGTCACTTGCCATGTTTAAGTAAGTACCTAAGCTACTTTGTAACGTAGCACCAAATAAAGGAAAAACGCCGAAATGGTAAGGAAACAGGGAAAGAATCCCATTTGGAACAGGATTTGAGGGATTTGAGTGGGGCGGAGAAATTTAGGGTTAATCAGAGGAGGGGAAATAAAGGCGGCGGATTTAGAAAAATGGGATTAGGGTTTGGGAGAAGGGGACATATGGAAAAGGGATGATGGTTTGTGAGCCATTGATCATTTTTTATTAACGGCTGCGATTTAAGTGGACTAGGTTGGATTTTAATGAATTAGGTAAGGGTATTGGGCTTGGGTGAATTGGGTTGGTTTGGGGAGTATTAGGTCCGAAATCAATTAAAATTGGGGTCAGATTTTAAATACCCAAATTTAACCAATAAATAATTTGTAAAGAATAATAGATAAATAAAAAAAATATCATTTGTGTATAAAAAAATTATTTAACATTATAAAATATAAAAGGTTTTTTGCATAAATAATAATTATAAGTACATATAGGCTATCACTGCAAATTGTGCAATTTTAGCCTTAAAAATGCAAATGTAGTTATAAAAATGTACTGAAAAAATATTTAAATATTATGTTGGCATAAATGATAAATTTAGATGATTAGATCATCATAAAATAGTATGAAGGATAATTATTGGATATTTATATAATAAAATACACAAATAAATTGGTTTAAAACCTTTAAAAATTATGGAAAATCATGAAAAATACTTGTGCATGCTTGTATGCATGTGAACTATTTTGAATATATATATATATATATATATATATATATATATATATATATATATATATATATATTAGTTAGAATTAATTCTAAAATATTTTTATAAATGAAAAGGTTTAAATTTTCTTAATTGTAGATTGCATGGGGCGTCCTATTTAGTTGCCCCCATTTAACCTATACCCATTTTTTTAAAAAGTTTTGGCTTGTACCCATTTTTTTAAAAATTTCAGCTCTCTTTCTTCCTTGCAGCTCCATTTTAGCTTCCCACAGAAGTCCTCTCCATCTAAATCCAAATATTGCAAAGCTCTCGTTCCACTTTCCACTGCCGTCACTACAAATGTAAAATACCACATTCTAACAATTATTTATAAAAAATAAAAATAAAAATCTTGTAATAAACATGTCAAAGCAATGTTTTAGGCTATCGATAAAAAAAAAAAACAGAGGCTATGGAAACTATTAAAAAACCAACCTTTACAAGAAGAAATTTTCAGCAATTGCTCAATAAAGCTGCTATTGTTATCCAAAGTTTGTGAATTTCACTCCAAAGTTGCTACTGTTATTGCCGCCGGCTTGACTCAACGTTGCTGCCAACAATGTAGCTGAAGTTTCTGCTAATAGTGTACAACACAAAAACTTCAGCTTTAGAGCTGAAATTTTTATTTTATAACTGACAAACTTCAGCTCTAGAGCTGCTCTATAGCTGAAGTTTTTATTTTATAACCGGAAAACTTCAGCTCTAGAGCTGAAGTTTCCCGGTTACTAAACAAAAACTTATAAAATAAAACTTCAGCTCTAGAGCTGAAGTTTTTATTTTATAACTGCCAAACTTCAGCTCTAGAGTTGAAGTTTCCTGGTTACTAAAATAATTTATAAAATAAAACTTCAGAGCTGAAGTTCGCGAGTTACGAAACAAAAAGTTCAGCTCTAGAGCTGAACTTCAGGCCCGACTACTAAAATGTTGAAGTTTTGTGTAATTGTCTTTGCTACTTCAGCCCCGTGTGCTGAAGTTATGTGAAAAACGGGTACGCTTGCAATTTTTTTGCAAAGCGGGCACAGGTTAAAATGTTGCGCAAAAAGCGAGTATAGATGCAAATGCCTCTTCTTAATTTGTGGATTTAAAAGGGTTAAAGCCCCAAAATTTTGGCCCAATTTCGGGCTAGAAGAGGCCCAAATGTGGGCAGCCCATCCCTTTCCCCTTAACCCCATTGACCCGCTCCAAATACACACCAACCCAACTCCTAAAGTCTGATGACCCGCCGGATTGACCCAGAACCCGCCCTGTTTTAGTTTTAATTTCAGCCATTCATTCCTTTTAATCCTATGGACAAGATTATTTCCCCCACACCCCAAATATAACCCTAATGAACCAAACCCTAAACCTATCTAACAAAAAAAACAGCCGCCCCAGCCCCATCTCCACCTCTGCCGCGTCCNATATATATATATATATATATATATATATATATATATATATATATATATTTGAAAAATACGAGGAAAAAATTAGGTATCAACATGTTATGATTTTAAAACGTAATCCTAATGAAAGCTATCATGGAAAATTGCGTAAGAAATCACATGTTCCTAAGACCCTAAATTGCTCAAATGAGTATTTAAAGTCTTAATTTGAAAAGCCTTGTTGTTTATTATCCATGATGATATTTGAAAGTGAGAGAAGAGATCATGAAATGTGATGTGCGGCCACGTGCTAATAATGATTTTGCAATATGGCCAATGGTGCCAGTGAAATGAATGACATGTAAAAGAATATGTAATATGTGGTAAATCCTTTTAATAATAAATATTTTGGGAGTATCGTTTAGTCACCGAAGAAGGGTAGGTCAAAATAACCTAAACCCAAAACTACATGTGCCGATGTAGGAGTCATTGAGGGATAAATCCCCGTGTTAATGTGATGAGATTGTTTCCCCTTATATGGGATGATATTGATGTGTTGAGATGTTTCCTCATGAATGGGATGAGATTATTCCTAGCAAGATGTGATGTTGACCCACTCGACATTATGGTAAGATGGCTTAGCCGATCGGGCTGAGACCAGACCCCATGCCACGTACATGGTCGTATTGTGAGTGGATGTCTCGGGGTGAGACGGCTTAACCAATCGGGCAGAGATCAGAATCCATGCTAAAATACGGTGGTATATCGGTGCTAAAGGTCTCCCAACTTAAAATATCAAACTTGTTTGAAATTTACCTTTACCCTAATATGAAACTTTGTTACTATTGAAGTCTCTTATTGATTTCATGTTCCTTCTCTGTTTATTATTACTCCTTCTATTAAGAGGGTGTTTAATTTTACATACTAGTACTATTCTATATGTACTAACGTCCCCTTTTCCGGGGGCACTACATCTTTAATGGATGCAGGTGGTTCCATTGCAGGTTGTATCGGTACGTGAAAGCATCTTACCTTCTCCTCAGTTGGCTTGGTGAGCCCAACTTCACTTTGAGGTCCTATATCTCTTGTCTTTTGTTCATGTCATTTTGAGGTATAGTCGGGGTGTTGCCGACACTGTCTTAGCACTCTTTTGGTTCTATTTGAGGCTTCGTAGACATAGTATAGGTTGTATCTTGTTTTAGGAGTGTTCAACTAAAATTGTTGTAATTGTATCATCTGTTCCGGTTTTACTATGAATGAATAACGTATTGTTTTCTAAATTTGTTAATGACGTAACTAATGGAAATGAACTAGTGTTATTCACATGACCTCTTACTGTCTAAATAATGAAATGTATTCTTTTCTTTTGTCACGACCCTCGTAACCGACCCGGTTGTGATGGCGCATATCGTGGAACTAGGCCAGTCGATACAACTACCGAATTAACCATTATTCATTAAAAGTCATTTTTATACCATATATTAATCAACAATCTCCTGATGAAGGTCTAAATGAATAGTGCAGAATAATTACACAAGCCCGACATCGGGGTGTCACTAGTCATGGGCCACTAAAAAGAATTCAATACTGTCTGCTTAATACAATATAAGCCAGAAATATAATATAATAAGGATATGGATGGGAAGGTTGGGCTGTGAACACCGTGCAACTACCTTACTATCTCCAATGAACCTGCCACCGAGCTCAAAAATAAATGGATCTGCACAGAAGGTAGAAGGAGTAATGTGAGTATGCCAACCCAATAATTAATAAAAGAAAATAATGACCGGGCAATAAGAAATCACGTAAACCACGTCATTGTACCACAGTGAGTACAATTTGTTTCCAAAACAGGATAAAAATCATATCATCTCGTTAAAACTCCGATTTCAGTAAAAATCCTTTGAAAAATATCTTTTTAACAGTTCAGTAGAGGTTCAACGTAGTTCATAGTAAAAGTGATAAAATCATAATTGGCCTCTCGGGCAAAACGTAAAGCATATACATCTCATAACAGGAAAAGTGCCAGAGGAAATAACAAAGCCAAATCAGTGATTAAATTTCGAACATATCGTAAAAACTCCAGTTTCAATGAAAATTGTTCAAAACATTTGTTTAACATTTTCTATAGAGGCTCAGTATAAAGATGAGTGAAATCAGTAATATAATTCAACATATTCAATATAGACTCACTTTAAGGAGAAGTGAAATCAGTAATTTCATAAAAAAAACAAGCCCCTCGGGCAAAGCATCACTCATATATATAGCCCTTCGGGCAAGCCTCTCAGTCACTCGAGACTCAACTCTCTTCCATAAGCACTCACACTTAGCACTTACGCTCAATAGGTCTCAATAGGTACCTTATAATAATCACTGTACCGTGCAACCCGATCCATATATCGCTGCGGTGTGCATCCCGATCCATATATATAGTCGACTGCGCTCACTGGGAGTGTGCAGACTTCGGAGGGGCTCCTACAGCCCAAGCGCTATATCGTTGCGGTGTGTAGCCCGATCCATATACATATCAATATCGCTGCAGCGTGCAGCCTGTTCTATAAATATATATAATATCGCTGCGACGTGCAACCCGATCCATAAATATATATAATATAATCCTCACCACCAAGCCCTCAGCCTCTCTCAGTCATTAACCTCACAATCAGACCCTCAGTCTTTCTCGATCATTAACCTCACAATTAGGCCTTCGGCTTCTCTCAGCCATCAACCTCACAAGTCACTCTGACTATCAATAAAATAGGGCATTTAGCTCAAGAATATCATTTATAGAATTAAAATTTAGTACATAAGGTCGAGTTAAGAAATCAGTAAAAACATAGCATGACCGAGTACAACTATTAAGTCAACACAGTGAGGAATAATAGTAAAAGCCCATAAGGGTCCAAAACTGTTGGCACGAGGCCCAAATATGGCATTCCGCCCAAAACGTAGCAACACTTTTCAAAACAGAATGATATCAAATAGTTTTCAATCAAATATGCAACCTATCGGTAGTACGGGACAGACCAAGTCACAATCCTAAGGGTGCATGACTCCACGCTCATCATCTAGCATGTGTGTCACCTCAAAGTGGCGTAATGATGTAAAATCCGGGGTTTCATACCCTCAGGACAGTATTTACAATCATTACTTACTTCAATCCGGTCCAAACTCTAGCCCACGATGCCTTTGCATCTTGAATCGGCTTCCAATTGCTCCAAATCTAACCAAAATCAGATTTATACCCTCAAAATATGCTAAGGGAACGAAGCCCACTCGAAAATATCCAATTTATACCAAAAATCCCAAAAATGGCCAAACCCGACCCCCTGGGCCTACATCTTGGAATTTGATAAAAATCACACCAAATGAATCCTTACACTCTCACGAGTTCGTACATACCAAGAACATCAAAATCGGATGTCAAATGGCCCCTCAAATCCTCAATTCACACTCTAAAACTTCAAGCCCTAATTCCCTCATTTAAGGCTTTAAATTCCACATATATCATGTTCAAACAAGTAAGAATCAACATAGGATCGAGTATAAAGTTCAAAAATCTTACTTCCTAGTGTTTCCCTTCGATTTCCTCTTCAATCCTTCTCAAAAGCTCCAAAAATTGCTCAACAATGAAGAAAATAGACCAAAAGTGGCGAAACCCACTTTTAAACATTCTGCCCCAGGTAAAATCTCTTTCTTTGTGAACGCGACCGCCCTCTCGCGTTCGCGTAGACATAATTCACTGCCTCTCCACTTCTCCTTTAGCGAACGCAGACGCTGCCACACGAACTTGATACTTCGCCATTCCAGCCTTCCGCAAACGCGATAATAATCTCACGAACACATAGCTCAAGGTTCTAGGGCACCCAACGACCTCACTCCTCTTTGCAAACACGACCCCAATCACGCATCCGCGATGCACACGTTGCCTTCACCTTCGCATTCGTGTCCTCACCTTCGCGAACGCGTAGAACAAAAACTTCATCACGAAACACACCCTTTGCGAACAATACGCACCCTCCGCGAACGTGATGAACAAAAATCTTTGTAAAAATAACCAGCAAAACTGCCAAGTCCAAAGTCCAAAAATTGATCCGTTAACCACTCAAAACTCACCCGAGGCCCTCGGGACCTCATCCAACCATGCCAACATATCGTATAACATTATTCAAACTAGTTCCAAAGTTTAGAACCCTCAAAACAACATCAAAACACCAAATTCACATCGGATTCAAGCCTAGGAACTCCAAAAACTTCCAAATTCCGCTTTCGATCAAAAGGTCTATCAAACCTCGTTCGAATGATCTGAAGTTTTGTACACACGTCAAAAATGACACAACGGACCTACTCCAACTTCCAGAATTCCATTCCGATCCCTATATCAAAATCTCATCTATCGACCAGAAATCGCCAAAATTCTAATTTCGCCAATTCAAGCATAAATCTACTCCGGACCTCCAAAACACATTCCGATCATGCTCCTAATTCCCAAATCACCAAACAGATCTAACCAAATCATAAATATCCAAATCCAAGATCGAATACAAAAAAAGTTAAAAGTTGGTCAAACCTTTCAAATTTAAAGCTTCAAACTGAGAATTGTTCTTCTAGATATATTTCGATTATCCTAAAAATCAAAACCGACGATTTACAAATGTCATAATAAATCACGCGGGTCTACTAATGCCCGAAAATTGGCGAGCAAAATGTAAAAGCTTAAAATGACTGGTTGGGTTATTATATCTTTATTCATGGGCAAGTTGGATAGACGGCATGATGCAGGATTGCTCGATCGGGGTAACCCCGTCGAGTGCTGGTCATGCTCTCCGAGGTCGGGGTGTGGCATAGACCGAAATTTTTAGGGAGGTTTTCCAAGTGGGCCATCGATCTAAGAGAGCATGATATCACATATCAGCCGCAAAAATGATAAAGTAGTAAGTGCTCGCTGACTTCGTCACAAACATCAGTGCAAAGATAATGGCTGAGGTTGAGAAGCGAGTTGTCCAATTTTTACTCCAAACACAAGACCTCTGGGTCCTATACGCCAACAATGCATTCAATGCTTCCAAATTTGGACTGGGACTCGTACTCAAGTTCCCTCCCAAAAAAGTAATTCACCAGTCCATAAGATGGGAATATATGACTAACAACGAGGCCGGGTATGAGGCCATAATTACAGGATTGATTCTAGAACTTAAGTATGGGGTGAAGTGGTTCAAGATCCATTATGATTCAAAGCTCGTAGCCAACTAAGTCATAGGGACTTTCCAAATCAAAGAACAAACGTTGCAAAAATATCAGGCCGAGAAGTGTAAGCTGCTGCCCAAGTTTGACGAATGCCATCTCGACAAAATCTGGCATCCCCAGAATGTCAAAGCGGATGGCCTTGCCAAATTGGCCGCAACTACCAAAAGCATCACGACCAGGGATAAATGTGTAATCCATCTTCTTAACTCATTGTTGGACCAAATCGAGGTAAGTTCTATAAGTTTAACTTGGGATTGGCGCAATCATATTATCACCTACTTGTAGGACGTCATACACCCAAATGACAAAAAAGAAGCCAGCAAACTAAGAATGCAGCTAGACAGATATAACCTCCTCCATAACTATTTATACAAGAGAACATACAGCGGCCCTCTGACAAAGTGTTTGGGTCAAAACAAAACCAAACGCATCCTCGAAGAAGTCCATGTAGTCCATTATGGTGCTCATTCCGGAAATCGAAGGCTCGTTAGGTGTCTCATACGGGTAGGATACTACTGGTCCACCATAAAAAAAGATGGCTCAGAGTTTGTGAAGAAATGCAGACAATGTCAGAAATATGCCCCAACAATTCACCAAGTAGGCGAACATCTTCACTCAGTCACCTCTCCATGGTCGTTCATCAAGTAGGGAATAGACATTGTGGGACCCTTCCTAGTAGGGTAAGGTAATGTACAATTTCTTTTTATTTTAACTGACTATTTCTCTAAATGGGCATAAGCAGGAGTGTTCGCCCAAATAGGTGAACAAGAGGTAATCACCTTCATATGGAAAAATATCATCTGCCGAAGACAAGCATAGGAGAGACGCCCTATTCTCTGGCCTACGGAATCGAAGCAGTTATAGCATTCGAAGTCGGTGAACCCAGCCTAAGGTACTCCCATGAAAGGGGCACTAGCAATGATATGAGTAGAAGGCAAGAGCTCGATGAGATCGATGAATGAGATATATGGCATGAATAAGAATAGCCGCCCAAAAGCAACAAGCAAATCATTACTACAACTGAAGGCAAAGGTCCAGCTGCTCAAAGTCGGAGACTACATGCTAAAGGTCGGAGACTATATACTTAACGCCAAAACCCAAAAAAGTGGAGATCCACGAGAAGGCAAACCAGGAACAAACTGGGACGGTCCATACAAAATTATCCAGACCAAATATGGGTTTATTCCAACTAGAGACAGCGGAAGGAAAACAATTACCAAACTATTGTAACGTCAACCACCTCAAATATTTTAACTTCTAAAATGGAAGAAGTGTCCCCTGAGTCGTACTCTTTTTTCCTCACTCGAGTTTTGTCTCATCATGGTTTTCTCAAGAATATTTTTCATAAGGAAACAAAAAGGACACTACGTGTCGAAGTTGAGCGAAGAACGAATTGGCTTCCCTCTCCTCAATACCCTCCAAGTCAAACAATGAAGGGACTAAATAGATGGGAATAGGACTGGAACACTAGCCAACACCCAAAGCTATAACTTTCTCCAATTATTTTATCAAAACAACAACGTCAAATTAATAAAAATTTATGTTTATCTAAACTTCCTTAACAAAAGGTTAAGTTTGACCAAGTTAGAACAACACCTACCGGTCCTCGACCACGATTTAACAAAAGGTTAGGTTCAACCAAGTTTGAACAATACTTACCAGGCCTCGGTGATGATTTGACAAAAGGTTTAGTTCGACCAAGCTCGAACAACACCTATCGACCCTCGACCATGACTTATACAAGTCACAGATTAGACCAAGCTCAAGTAACACTTACCAGCCCTCAGCCATAATTTAACAAAAGGTTAAGTTTGACAAAGCTCGAAAAACACCTACTAGCCCTCATCCATGACTTATAAAAAGTTATAAATTCGACCAAGCTCGAATAACACCTACCGGCGCTCGGTCACAATTTAACAAAAGGTTAAGTTCGACTAAGATTAAACAACACCTATCGGCCATCTACCACGTCTCGATAGAAGGTTAAATTCAACCGAGCAAGAGCCTAAGTCCAACCAAGTTCAAACTTAACCTATCGATCCTCAACCAAAGAGACATATTCGATCTATATAGATAAAAAGGATTATTCGGCCTATGGCTATTCAGCCCAAGGACTACGATCAGCTAGAGGATGACGACAACAATATAAAAGAAGCAAAACATACTAGTATAGAAATAAATCACAAGAAATATGAAAGGCACAAATAAAAGCAAAAATGAACTTTGATATTCATCGACAAAAGTTTTTTTACAAAGGCTCTTGAAGACGCTGCAAAAATACACAAAAAATGTTAAAGAACTACTGCACATCGCCATCACGACCCATAACGTCCTCACCAGCCCGAATCTCAGCAACATCGCCTCCATGACTGTCAACATCATCACCGTCTTGACCTTCAGTGTCTTCTCCATCCTCGCCCTTAGGGTATACAGAATACCAGGCATCCTCCTCGAGATGATCCATAACATCCTCCCTGTTCTTATATTCTTCCCCAGGATAAGGAGTAGTATGGTTGTAGCCACAAGTAATCTGAGCCTCGTGAGCCTTGACCCAAGCATCCTCAAAGGCCACCCCAGAAAGGGAGCCCGTCGCATACAACTCATGAAGCACATCCAATCGGGCCTCGACATGAATCCATTCTTCATGCAGCTTTCAGTGGACGTTGGGGAAGCTAGAAGTAGTAGAGTAAGAAGGTCGTGCAGGCATTTAGGCCTTCGCAGCCTCCAAAACAGCACATTTACGAATATTGAGACAAAATCTTAGCTATATTTAACCTAAGTTTAAACACATTTACGAATGTAACTTGTGAAGACCTTTGATAACTTTTGTTCCATAAGTCGCTTAACTTTAAAAGATAGCACACAGCTATCATACGACTAAAATAACTCATAGCATAACCTTCTTATCATGCTAATCACCCTAGTCTCACCCTAAAAGTACATGTTATAACATTCCCAACTTGTCTTCTTTTGACTAAACTTATTTTCTTCATCTCGTTTAGCTTTTAAGCCTTACAATCCTCTTGGTACTTGGTATTCATGATCTTAAGTATTTGTAAAATCCAAGTTAGCATGATTAACTTAATTTATGTACTTTCAAATATTATCTCATTTCTTAGCTTACATCAATTGACTTTCAATGTACTTTTATGTATGAATACATGTGGTGTAACATAATTCCCTCCTTTGGAACATTTGTCCTTGAATGTTGACTGATGTGCTTATCATCTCATAACCTATATCTCTTACAAATAGTTTAGTATTGTCCTTGCCATCTTTGCAATTATTTTGTGAATAAATCCATGTCTTGGGCATTCCCCCTTTTAGGCCTCTTTCTCACACTACGACATGTGGTCGGAATTCTTCCAATACCATAACTATCTCTACCCTCTGTCATGCTTCTTGTATGAATATCCTTGTATGCGCGCCTATGCAACTCTTCTCTCTTTTTCCCTCTAGCTATTAGCCAATCTATAGGCCTCACTTTTTGAACATATACAATATTATGACAAGTTGTCTGTAAGGCCCCGTGAAAATCCATACTCGAAAACCCGGATCCTGTGGTGCCAAGTTATGAGCGTGTGTTAGAAATCATGGACCCTTTTGGATTGAATAATGCATTAAAAAGTGAAGAATAAGTTTCCAGAAAAGTGCAAGAAATGCGGTCCAGAATGCGGCCGCAAACCAGGTTTGCATACCGCATATCTGCCGCGGAGTTAGTCAGAATGTTATTTAAAATTGAAGTCAGCTATGTGGTCGAAAATCCAGTCATATAAAAGAAATGCGAACTGCATAGTCGTTACAAACTTTCCTTTGAATTTTGTGAAGGTCAGTTCTGCGGTGCACTTTGTGACCGCATAACGTGAATGCGGACCGCATTTCTGCCGCAGACTCGGTCGGAGTGTCCAGTTTCTGGGGAGCATTTTTTGGTCCATTATACGGACCACAATTTTACTCTGCGATCGCAAATGCGATCGCATATTTGACTCGGGGCTCCAATTTTCTCATTTTTAACCCCGACCTCCCTATCGATATATCCGATGTTATAGCTCATTTTAAGCATTCTTCTGAGCATTTCTAGAGGGAGAGAGAGGGTTTTTAAAGAGGGAAAGTCTCCCCATCAAATTACTCCATAAGATATGGCCAAAACCTTAAAGAAAATCAAGTGAAGACCCCTAGACCTTCATCTCAAGAGATAAGACTTCATCACCCCAACTCTTATTTTTATTCTCACATAGAAGGGGTCACTAGTGAGGTGATTAATGGGTATAACAATGGATTCCTTAGATGCATATCAAACCTTAGAGTAGTTGGGGGGGGGGGGTAATGAATTAATGAGGGGTACAAAATGATATAAATTGCTCTAAAAAAGGGGCCTAAGATCACATTGCACCTCTAGTGGTTGTCAATATGCTTGAACCAAGCTAGAGTCACAATCTCATCTCTAATTCTCGATTTAATTTGTAATTCTTACTCAATAGATCGAAGTACTAAGAGTTCCAGAAATTTGTAAAAGAGTAAGGAAAGCTTTATTGAGGTATGTATGGCTAAAACCCTCTTTTATTTGAAATTGAGCACGGTTGGCCTTTACGAAAGTATGGTAAGAGTTGAATTGGTTAGTGTATTGACTGTTATTACGCATTAATTTATTTGCAATTATCTATACATGTACGTGAAGGATGTGCCATAATGTGAATAATGTACCACTCTTGATAATTAGAGAAGGATGAAAGAGTACAATTATGTGTTGAAATACTTGGTCTATAAGCCAACATCGAAACCAAGAACTATTTATGCTAGCTATGTGCTCACTTACCTGTAATTGTAACTTGAATTATTATGGTATATGTGTATATGAGCAAAACTTGTAAAATGAATATTGAGAAAAAAAAATGATACGATAATGGTGGCCATGAGCGCCAAGGAATTGATGTGATATGTGTGAAATAAAGATTCAGAGGTGTTGACTAGTGATAAAGGAGTAATGCCTAGGCAAGGCGACCTTGACGATCGGGTCATGATCGCACACCATGCTGCACACATGGTGGTAATGTCCCGATGTTGAATTCTGAATAAGGGGAAATGAAATATTGATTGAGAGTCATGCCTCCAATGAGGTGACCTAGCCGGTTGGACGTGACCGGACTCCGCTAAAGATGGCGGTGGTATTGAGAACAGTGGTGAATGTGTGACGGAAATGACCTAATCTAAATTTTTGAAATTGTATGAAAGGTTATATGAATTATATATTTGATATACCCATGTTATTTACTTGTACCTGTTTGATAGTTCTTTCTAATAAAATGGTGATTAGTTATACATACAAGGACTATTCCATGGTACTAACGTCCCTTTTGCCGGGGGAGCTACATTTTTCAATGAATGTTGGTGGCTCCATAGCGGATAGTGCCGATCGTGTGTAGCGGAGCATTTTCTACTCGAAGTCTTGCTGAGACCCTTTTTCTTCCAAGGGGCTATATGGTGTATCTTTTGTTATTACAGGTTTCCACTTTTGAGGTATAGCCGGAGCCTTGTTGCCGGCATTGTTATGCTTATCTGTTGTATCCTAGAGGATCCGTAGACACTAGTGTAGGTTATGTACGGGTGTTCGGGGAGTCCACTATCTATGTTGTAAATCCTAAACTTGTGATTTCCATAAATTGTAACTCTAATAGAATCCTTGAAGCTAGATTATGTACGTTAAATCTTTGTGACATGAAATGAACCAATGATGTAGTATGCACCATGTATCCTCGTCTAAATTAATGAAAAGCACGGGTTCTGTATTCATATTGATTTGGGGTAGAAAGTGTTCGGTAAGGCTTGCTCAGTCGGGTTCATTTGATTGAGTGCCGGTCGCGCCTCACGAGGTTGGGGCATGACATTATCCCTCCCGGTATCTATAGGTATACTGAAGTTCTTCGCTTTATACTTTGTTGAACGTAGGACTATTGCCATATCTTGTTTCGTGGCCTTGAATATCTGTCCTTATGGCTTTACAACATCATCTAGTATACCATAACACTTATTTTGAGTTATTATTACCGAGGTTTACTATCCAACTCCAGGTTACTCTCTCGCTTCTTGACCTATATTTGTAAATCTTGGTCCTTTAATGCTTCCTCGTTACTGTTCATCTTAAGAATGATAGCCTAATCTCATCTAATACTTTATAACTCTTATCCATATATTGTTGAGTCACCTTAATTTTGATCTATAATTTACCACTGATAACTTGAAACCTCTTACGTAACACATTGTCACTAGGGCTCACGTCTCATCGGGGAAAATCTGAAGTGATTTTCCTGATTCACCAAGAGGCGTTACTATACTTCAATAACCATATTCCATGGCATCCCAATGTGGTTCATCCTATGGGGGTATTATAATCCCGTGCAATTCATATTTTTTTTAATTATTACTCAATCAAAGTCCGAAACGTCATTCTCTTGTCATTTGTCACAATTACACTCTCACTCTACTACCAGAGCATCATTCCATCTTTTCTAAATGTCCCTAGTCTTAACTCTTCCGAGTTCATTCAAGCTATACTGAGCTTTTTATAACTTACGAAAACCATCTGCTCTCTTGGTTGATGGGTTTAGTCCCGAGTAATTACCTATTCTCATCACTTTCTCACTCACCTTTTCTTATCCTTACTCTTATCTACCTAAAAATTTGCCGCTCTACCATAGTTTAGCTTGCAACCAACACCTATCTATTTATACTACTTGCAACTTTTCTTTAACTTGCTAGTACCATAGATTTCCTTATGTTATTCTGGAACCTCAAGCGAGACATCACATCGTCTCTAACTCTTCTTTACTATATTAACTAGACCTCTCTATACCTGGAAACCGTAGGCTAGAAGATATTCCACTAACGACACCGCTATCTTTTCTTGATACCGAATCACAACACTTCTATCCCATTATATGATATCTAGACTACTCATAACCTTTTGTACTTGAGTATCTCGTACTTTATTTGTTTTCACCTTACTTACCTTTAAATTTTGAATTGTACCTCCCGTCTCTTTCATAACCTCCCTTCCACATAGGTGGAATTCACATCCTTGAAGCTCTACTATAATACTTGCAGCTCTAATGCCTACAAAATCCGGTGGAAGCTTCATACAGACTTCTTATGAGGCTGGTACTCTTCTAACTGGCTTTATCATACAACCATTATAAAATATGGCCATTATACTATATCTCTTGTACCTCTGATATTAAGAGTGATTCTTTAATATTCTTAATCACGATTTCTATAATTATCTGGATCTAATAATCAAACTCCTAATTTACATAGTTGATATAACTCGTTGGTTTCCTCTTCTCTCTCAGTTTAAGTAGGCTTAAGCTATCTTCTGATCTAAGGATCAGGTATTAGTTATTACTTTAGCCTTTCGTGGACGATGTAGAACATCTACGATATAATCTGCTAAAAATTCAAGCCTTTGTCTGTAACATGAACTCAATTCATTCTTTTGGCTCATATCAGAGTTTACTATAGTTGTTTTAATGTCAACTTGTATGCTGCATGGATAATACTCCAAAATCTTAAGTGCATTCCTAACGTAACTAACTCTGGGTCATAGATCAAATAATTCCTTTCGTGTCATCTCAGTTTTCTTTAAACATAAGAAATTACTTATCCTGGACGTTTTTCCACTTGTTTCATAAATACTTAGCTTATCTTAGTGCCCACACATACTGGAATTTCGTGCAACTCATATGATATCAAGAATTACTTTTGATTTATTTTTACTTCCCCGTTCATTAGTCATGATAGGTTCCCTTTTCTTATGGAGTACATACTATGTTGTAGTGAGACTGTTGTTACAAGATCGTTTCTTCTTCTAGTTACTATGGTAGGTTGAAGCCTTCTTTCTTATTTTCCTAGCTAGTCTTACTAAGTTGGGTAGACGGCATTATGCAGGCTTGCTCGACCGGGGTAACCCCGTCGAGTGCTGGTCATGCTATCCGAGGTCGGGGTGTGGCATAGACCCAAATTTTTAGGGAGGTTGGCCAAGTGGGCCATCAATCTAAGAGAGCATGATATCATATATCAGCCACAAAATTGATAAAGTAGCAAGTGCTCGCTGACTTCGTCACAAACATCAGTGCAAAGATAATGCCTGAGGTTGAGAAGCATGTTGTCCAATTTTTACTCCAAACACAAGACCTCTGGGTCATATACGCCAACAACGCATTCAATGCTTTCAAATTTGGACTGGGACTCGTACTCAAGTTCCCTCCCAGAAAAGTAATCCACCAGTCCATAAGATGGACATATATGACTAACAACGAGGCCGGGTATGAGGCCATAATTGCAGGATTGAGTCTAGCAGTTACGTATGGGGTGAAGTGGTTCAAGATCCATTATGATTCAAAGCTCGTAGCCAACCAAGTCATAGGGACTTTCCAAATCAAAGAACAAACGTTGCAAAAATATCAGGCCGAGAAGTGTAAGCTGCTGCCCAAGTTTGACGAATGCCATCTCGACAAAATCTAGCATCCCCAGAATGTCAAAGCGGATGGCCTTGCCAAGTTGGCCGCAACTACCAAAAGCATCACGACCAGGGATAAATGTGTAATCCATCTTCTTAACTCATTGTTGGACCAAATCGAGGTAGGTTCTATAAGTTTAACTTGGGATTGGAGCAATCATATTATCACCTACTTGTAGGACGTCATACACCCAAATGACAAAAAAGAAGCCAGCAAACTAAGAATGCAGCTAGACAGATATAACCTCCTCCATAACTATTTAAACAAGAGAACATACAGCGGCCCTCTGACAAAGTGTTTGGGTCAAAACCAAACCAAACGCGTCCTCGAAGAAGTCCATGTAGTCCATTGTGGTGCTCATTCCGAAAATCGAAGGCTCGTTAGGTGTCTCATACGGGTAGGATACTACTGGTCCACCATAAAAAAAGATGGCTCAGAGTTTGTGAAGAAATGCAGACAATGTCAGAAATATGCCCCAACAATTCACCAAGTAGGCGAACATCTTCACTCAGTCACCTCTCCATGGTCGTTCATCAAGTAGGGAATAGACATTGTGGGACCCTTCCTAGTAGGGTAAGGTAATGTACAATTTCTTTTTATTTTAACTGACTATTTCTCTAAATGGGCAGAAGCAGGAGTGTTCGCCCAAATAGGTGAACAAGAGGTAATCACCTTCATATGGAAAAATATCATCTGCAGAAGACAAGCATAGGAGAGACGCCCTATTCTCTGGGCTACGGAATCGAAGCAGTTATACCATTCAAAGTCGGTGAACCTAGCCTAAGGTACTCCCATGAAAGGGGCACTAGCAATGATATGAGTAGAAGGCAAGAGCTCGATGAGATCGATGAACGAGATATATGGCATGCATAAGAATAGCCGCCCAAAAGCAACAAGCGGATCGTTACTACAACTGAAGGCAAAGGTCCAGCCGCTCAAAGTCGGAGACTACATGCTCAAGGTGAGAGACTACATACTCAACGCCAAAACCCAAACATGTAGAGATCCACGAGAAGACAAACAAGAAAAAAATTGGGACGGTCCGTACAACATTATCCAGAGAAAATATGGGTTTATTCCAACTAGAGACAGTGGAAGGAAATTAATTACCAAACTATTGGAACGTCAACCACCTCAAATATTTTAACTTCTAAAATGGAAGAAGTGTCCCCTGAGTCGTACTCTTTTTTCCTCACTCGAGTTTTGTCCCATCATGGTTTTCTCAAGAATATTTTTCATAAGGAAACAAAAAGGACACTACATGTCAAAGTTGAGCGAGGAACGAAGTGGCTTCCCTCTCCTCAATACCCTCCAAGTCAAACAATGAAGGGACTAAAAAAATGGGAATGGGACTGGAACACTAGCCAACACCCAAAGTTGTAACTTTCTACAATTATGTTATTAAAACAACAACTTCAAATTAATAAAAATTTATGTTTATCTAAACTTCATTAACAAAAGGTTAAGTTTGACCAAGTTAGAACAACACCTACTGGTCCTCGACCACAATTTAACAAAAGGTTAGGTTCAACCAAGTTTGAACAATACTTACCAGGCCTCGGTGGTGATTTGACAAAAGGTTTAGTTCGACCAAGCTCGAACAACACCTATCGACCCTCGACCATGACTTATCAAAAGTCACAGATTTGACCAAGCTCAAGTAACACTTACCAGCCCTCAGCCATAATTTAACAAAAGGTTAAGCTTGACAAAGCTCGAAAAACACCTACCGGCCCTCATCCATGACTTATCAAAAGTTATAAATTCGACCAAGATCGAATAACACCTACCGGACCTCGGTCACAATTTAACAAAATGTTAAGTTCGACTAAGATTGAACAATACCTATTGGCCATCTACCACATCTCGAAAGAAGGTTAAATTCAACCGAACAAGAGGATAAGTCCAACCAAGTTCAAACTTAACCTATCGATCCTCAACCAAAGAGACATATTCGATGTATATAGATAAAATGATGATTCGGCCTATGGCTATTCAGCCCAAGGACTACGATCAGCTAGAGGATGACGACAACAATATAAAAGAAGCAAAACATACTAGTATAGAAATAAATCACAAGAAATATGAAAGGCACAAATAAAAGCAAAAATAGACTTTGATATTCATAGACAAAAGTTTTTTTACAAAAGCTCTTGAAGACGCTGGCAAAAATACACAAAAAATGTTAAAGAACTACTGCCCATCTCCATCACGACCCATAACGTCCTCATCAGCACAAATCTCAGCAACATCGCCTCCATGACTGTCAACACCATCACCGTCTTGACCTTCAGTGTCTTCTCCATCATCGCCCTTAGGGTATATAGAATACCAGGCATCCTCCTCGAGATGATCCATAACATCCTCACTGTTCTTATATTCTTCCCCAGGATAAGGAGTAGTATGGTTGTAGCCACAAGTTATCTGAGCCTTGTGAGCCTTGACCCAAGCATCCTCAAAGGCCGCCCCTGAAAGGAAGCCCGTCGCATACAACTCATGAAGCACATCCAATCGGGCCTCGATATGAATCCATTATTCATGCAGCTTTCAGCGGACGTTGGGGAAGCTAGAAGTAGTAGAGTAAGAAGGTCGTGCAAGCATTTAGGCCTTCGCAGCCTCCAAAACAGCATATTTAAGAATATTGAGACAAAATCTTAGCTACATTTAACCTAAGTTTAAACACATTTACGAATGTAACTTGTGAAGACCTTTGATAACTTTTGTTCCATAACTCGCTTGACTTCAAAACATAGCACACGACTATCATACGACTAAAATAACTCATAGCATAACCTTCTTATCATGCTAATCACCCTAGTCTCACCCCAAAAGTACATGTTATAACTTTCCCAACTTGTCGACTTTTGACTAAACTTATTTTCTTCATTTCGTTTAGTTTCTAAGCCTTCCAACCCTCTTGGTACTTGGTATTCATGATCTTAAGTATTTGTAAAGTCCAAGTTAGCATGATTAACTTACTTTATGTACTTTCAAATATTATCTCATTTCTTAGCTTACATCAATTGACTTTCGATGTACTTTTACGTATGAAAACATAGGGTGTAACATCATTCCCTCCTTTGGAACATTTGTCCTTGAATGTTGACTGATATGCTTATCTATCTCATAACCTATAGCTCTTACAAATAGTTTAGTAGTGTCTTTGCCATCTTTGAAGTTATTTTGTGAATAAATCCATGTCTTGGGCATTCTCCCTTTTAGGCCTCTTTCTCACACTACGACATGTGGTCGGAATTCTTCCAATACCATAATTGTCTCTACCCTCTGTCATGTTTCTTATATGAATGTCCTTGTATGCGCGCCTATGCGACTCTTCTCTCTTTTTCCCTCTAGCTATTAGCCAATCTATAGGCCTCACTTTTTGAACATATACAATATTATGATAAGTTGTCTGCAAGTCCCCGTGAAAATCCATACTCGAAAACCTGGATCCTGTGGTGCCAAGTTACGAGCGTGTGTTAGAAATCGTGGACCTTTTTGGATTGAATAATGCATTAAAAAGTTAAGAATAAGTTTCCAGAAAAGTGCAAGAAACGCGGTCCAGAATGCGGCCGCAAACCAGGTTTGCGTACCGCATATCGGCCACAGAGTTATTCAGAATGTTAGTTAAAATTGAAGTCAGCTATGTGGTCGAAAATGCAGTCGCATAATCGAAATGTGTACTGCATAGTCGTTGCATACTTTCCTTTGAATTTTGTGAGGGTCAGTTTTGCGGTGCACTTTGTGACCGCAGAACGTGAATACGGACTGCATTTCTGCCGCAGACTCGGTCGGAGTGTCCAATTTCTGGGGAGCATTTTGCGGTCCATTATGCGGACCACAAGTTTACTCTGCGATCGAAAATGTGATCGCATATTTGAATCATGGCTCCAATTTTCTAATTTTTAACCCGATCTCCCTATCGATATATTCGATGTTATATCTCATTTTAAGCATTCTTCTAAGCATTTCTAGATGGAGATAGAGGGTTTTTAGAGGGGGAAAGTCTCCCCATCAAATTACTCCATAAGATATGGCTAAACCCTTAAAGAAAATCAAGTGAAGACCTTTAGACCTTCATCTCAAGAGGTAAGACTTCATCACCCCAACTCTTATTTTTATTCTCAGATATAAGGGGTCACTAGTGAGGTGATTCATGGGTATAACAATGGATTCCTTAGATGCATATCAAACCTTAGAGTAGTGGGGGGAGGGGGTTGTGAATTAATGAGGGGTACAAAATGATATAAATTGCTCTAAAAAAGGGGCCTAAGATCAAATTGCACCTCTAGTGGTTGTCAATATGCTTGAACTAAGCTAGAGTCTCAATCTCATCTTTAATTCTCGATTTAATTTGAAATTCTTACTCAATAGATCGAAGTGCTAAGAGTTCTGGAAATTTGTAAAAGAGTAAGGAAAGCTTTATCGAGGTATGTATAGCTAAAACCCCCTTTCATTTGAAATTGAGCGTGGTTGGCCTTTACGAAAGTATGGTAAGAGTTGAATTGGTTAGTGTATTGACTGTTATTACGCATTAATATATTTGCAATTATCTATACATGTATGTGAAGGATGTGTCTCAATGTGAATAATGTACCACTCTTGATAATTAGAGAAGGATGAAAAAGTACAATTATGTGTTGAAATACTTGGGCTATAAGCCAACATCAAAACCAAGAACTATTCATGCTAGCTATGTGCTCACTTACCTGTAATGGTAACTTGAATTATTATGGTATATGTGTATATGAGCACAACTTGTAAAATAAATTTTGAGAAAAGGAAAAACGATGTGATAATGGTGGCCATAAGCGCCAAGGAATTGATGTGATATGTGTGAAATAAAGATTCAGAGGTGTTGACTAATGAGAAAGGAGTAATGCCTAGGCAAGGTGACCTATCCGATCGGGTCGTGATCGGACACCATGCTGCACGCATGGTGGTAATGTGCCGATATTGAATTCTGAATAAAGGGAAATTATATATTGATTGAGAGTTATGCCTCCAATGAGGTTACCTAGCCGGTTGGGTCGTGTATGGACTCCGCTCAAAATGGCGGTGGTATTGAGAACAGTGGTGAACATGTGACGGAAATGACCTAATCTAAGTTTTGGAAATTGTATGAAAGGTTATATGAATTATATATTTGATATACCCATGTTATTTACTTGTACCTGTTTGATAGTTCTTTCAAATAAAATGGTGTTTAGTTATACATACTAGTACTATTCCATGGTACTAACATACCTTTTGCCGGGGACGCTACATTTTTCAATGAATGTAGGTGGATCCATAGCTGAAAGTGCCGATCGTGTGTAGCGGAGCATTTCCTACTCAAAGTCTTGGTGAGCCCCTTTTTCTTCCAACGGGCTATATGGTGTATCTTTTGTTATTACATGTTTCCACTTTTGAGGTATAGCCGTGGCCTTGTTGCCGACATAGTTATGCTTATCTGTTGTATCCTAGAGGCTCCGTAGACACTAGTGTGGGTTATGTACGGGTGTTCGGGTAGTCCACTATCTATGTTGTAAATCCTAAACTTGTTATTTCCATAAATTGTAACTCTAATAGAATCCTTGAAACTAGCTTATGTACGGTAAATCTTTGGGACATGAAATGAACCAATGATGTAGTATGCACCATGTATCCTCGTCTAAATTAATGAAAAGCATGGGTTCCGTATTCATATTGATTTGGGGTATAAAGTGTTCGGTAAGGCTTTCTCTGTCGGGTTCACTTGATTGAGTGCCGGTCGTGCCTCACGAGGTTGGGGCGTGACAAACTTGGTATTAGAGCCTAAGGTTTTAAAGTGTCCTAGGATGTCTCGGAGCCGTGTCTGGTAGAGTCCTTCTTATCGGTATGTATTCGACCACATCTATAAGTTTGAGGCTACTTGGGCATTTTGGAATAACACCCTTCTTTGATATTCTGGATCATGCGATGAAACTGTTTACTTCCTAATCGGTTTATTGTTCAATCTTTCAGTAAATGGCACCTAAGAAGAAGGTGAGAATTGGCCAAGAAGTCAATGCCACCCCAGGAGTGGTTGATGATTCACTGATTGACGTTGCGGGTGAGGGTAGCCGCCCTGCTATTACCCTACCGGATCCTTCTATTCCAGAATAGACTACCTCAGTCCCTACAACTACGAGGGTACCACTATCCCTCCCGTTGATGCTCCTGTACCGCCACCAGTCCCAACTTCCAGTTCTAGTGTTTCTGATGGGGATCTTAGGGGAGCTATTCAAATGTTGACTCAGTTTGTGGACTCTCAGGCCCAGAGGTCAAATGCTGCACAGTTCATTTAGCCAGCCAGGGGATTCTACTAGTTCCAGGGTAAACAGATTTTTTTAGTTAGACCCTCCGGTATTCACAGGTGCCAATCCAGAAGAAGACCCTCAGGACTTTATTGATGAGATGTACAATACCCTCAGGGTGATGCATGCGACTGAGATAGAGGGAGTAGAATTGGTTGCCTACGGCTAGGTGGAGCAAGTTTGAGTTATGGGAGGACACCCGAGAGGAGGGGCGTCCTCCGGCTAGGTGGAGCGAGTTTGCTGATGCTTTCATTGATCATTTCCTACCTGCTGAAACGAGGGCAGCCCAGATAGCAGAGTTTGAAAATCTGAGGCAAGGTAACAGAAGTGTGTGGGAGTACCACATGGGGTTTGCCCGCTTGTCCAAGTATGCTATTCATATGTTGCCTACCATGGAGGCTAGAGTGCGTCGGTTTGTTCAGGGTCTTAATCATTTGACTATTAATGAGGCTTCTACAGCAGCATTGAATTCTGACATGAACTACGGGAAGATGGTAGCATTTTCTCAGTCCACAGAGAACCGTAAGTTGAAGAACAGAATGGAGAGAGAGGGTAACAGCAAGGCCCGATCTACGGGCAACATAGGAGAGTCGCTAGGTGGGGGAAGATAAGCTTTTAGGGAGGATCATCAGGGCCTTCCCAGTCTGTTGCACAGTATTCAGCCAGTGCACTGCCATTAGGGCCCAGCCAGCAGCAGTGGAGTCATTTCAGGCCCGGTCAGGGCAACAGGGGATTCCACCAGCGAGGTCGGTCAGGGGAGAGGTTGCAGCAACAGCATAGATCCCCGTATCCCAAGTGTGGGAAGATGCAATCGGGGGTCTGCTATATAGAGTTTCCTATATGTTATGGATGTGGGATGAGGGGCCATATTCAGAGACACTGTCGTGTATCTCGCCAAGGAATAGGTAGGGGTACAGCTCAGCCCTCCAGTCCAGCAGCTGCCACATCTTTAACCCCCTCTCCAGCTAGAGGTTCCCCAGCACCCGTAGAGCATGGTGCAGCTAGGGGTGGTGCACATAGTTCGAGAGGTCCCAGCTGATTCTATGTTATGAATGATCGCCATACTGCAGAGGCTTCTCCAGATGTTACAGGTATTCTGACTGTCCAATCTCATGATGTGTATGCACCTATTGACCCTGGTTCCACCTTATCCTATGTTACCCCGTTTGTCGCTATGAGATTTGGGATAGAACCGGGGCAGCTTCATGAGCCATTCTCGGTATCTACCCCAGTTTGTGAGTCCATTTTAGCCACTCGAGTTTATAGAGGTTGTGTTGTTACGGTGCGTGGAAGGGATACCACGAACGATCTTATCGAGTTGGGAATGGTGGATTTCGACGTAATAATAGGAATGGATTGGCTTTACTCATTCTTTGCCAAACTTGATGGTAGGACTAGAACTATTAGGCTTGAATTTCCTATTGAGCCCGTCATTGAATAGAAGGGAGGTAGTGTAGTGCCTAGAGGTCGGTTTATTTCCTACCTTAAGGCTGCGAAGATGATCAAAAAAGGATGTATCTATCATCTAGTTCGAGTTGCAGACACCAATGCCGAGGCACTTAGCCTTGAGTCTGTACTTGTTGTGAACAAATTTCCAAATATCTTTCTAGATGAGCTCCCTGGGATTCCACCAGACAGGGAAATTGATTTTGGGATGTGATGCCAGGCACACTACCTATATCGATTCCACCTTACAGGATGGCACCGGCAAAATTGAAAGGGCTGAAGGAGCAATTGAAGGATTTGTTAGAGAAGGGTTTCATCCGGCCAAGTGTGTCGCCATGGGGAACACCGGTCTTGTTCGTAAGAAAGAAGGATGGATCGCTGCAGATGTGTATTGACTACCGGAAACTCAACAAAGTCACAATAAAAAACAAATATCCCTTGCCAAGAATAGATGACTTGTTTGATCAGTTGCAAGGTGCTGCGTGTTTCTCAAAGATTGACTTGTGGTCTGGGTATCACCAGTTGAAGATAAGGGAGCGTGATATTCAAAAAATAGCTTTTAGAAACCGGTATGGGCACTTTGAATTTATGGTAATGTCTTTTGGGCTAACAAATGCCCCAGCAGCTTTTATGGACCTTATAAATCGAGTCTTCAAACCCTTTCTAGACTCCTTTGTAATAGTGTTCATTGACGTCATTCTGGTATATTCCCGAAGTCGGGAGGACCATGCTGGCCATCTCAGGGCAGTATTGCAGACTATTCAGCAACATCAATTGTATGCAAAATTTTCAAAATGTGAATTCTGGCTTGAATCTGTCGCGTTCTGGGGTCATGTCATTTCCAGGAAAGGAGTTATGGTTGACCCTCAGAAGGTTGCGGTAGTGAAGAATTGGCCTTGACCTACCACTCTAACCGAGATCCGTAGTTTCTTGGGATTAGCTGGTTACTATAGGAGGTTTGTGGAGGGGTTTTCTACTCTTGCCTCTCCGTTGACTAAATTGACGCAGAAAGCAGTTAAATTTCAATGGTCTGATGCTTGTGAAAAGAGTTTCCAAGAATTGAAATCAAGGTTGACAATAGCACCGGTATTAGCCCTACCAGAGGGTACAGAGGGATATGTGGTGTATTGCGATGCTTTGAGAGTCGGGCTCGGGTGTGTGTTGATGCAACGGGGCAAGGTTCTAGCCTACGCCTCTAGGCAACTCAAGAATCATGAGAAGAACTATCCAACCCATGACTTAGAGCTAGCAGCTGTGGTGTTTGCACTAAAGGTTTGGCGACATTATTTGTATGGGGTCCATGTGGACGTATTTATAGATCATAAGAGCCTTCAATACACCTTTAAGCAGAAAGAGTTGAACCTAAGGCAAAGAAGGTGGCTAGAGTTACTCAAAGACTATGATATTGATATTCTCTACCACCCAGCAAAGGCTAATGTTGTGGAAGATGCACTTAGTCGAAAATCTATGGGGAGTTTGGCTCATTTGGGGGCTTATCAGAGGGTGTTAGCTAGGGAGCTTCACCGGTTAGCTAATTTGGGAGTTCGTCTTGCGGACTCTTGAAGGAGGGGTAATTATACAGAATAGGGCTGAATCATCGCTTGTGGTGGAGGTGGAAGAAAAGCAATTCAATGATCCATTGTTAGCACAACTGAAAGAAGGGATTCACAAACATAAGACCACATCTTTCTCCTTGGGCGTGAATGATGGTACCCTACGGTACCAAGACCACCTGTGTGTTCCTGATATCGATAGTCTTCGGGAAAGGATCATGGCAGAAGCTCACACATCCAGGTATTTCGTGCACCCAGGTTCTACAAAAATGTATCATGATCTCAGGGAAATTTATTGGTGGAACAACATAAAGAGGGATGTGGCGGATATTTTGGCAAAATGTCTGAATTGTCAACAGGTGAAGGCCGAACATCAAAGGCCCAGTAGATTGACACAATACGTAGACATTCCAATATGGAAATGGGATATGATTAACATGGATTTTGTGGTAGGGTTGCCGCGCACTCCACGCAGGTTTGACTCAATTTGGGTGATCGTGGATCGACTCACAAAATCAGCGCACTTCTTGCCAGTTAAATCTACCGACAAAGCAAAACAATATGCTCAGATGTATATCAAAGAAATAGTCAGGTTGCATTGCACTCCAGTCTCAATCATATCAGAATGAGGGGCTTAATTCACAACTAACTTTTGGAAGAAGTTTCAGCAGGGTTTGGGTACGCAAGTAAACCTTAGCATAACTTTTCATCCACAAACCGATGGGAAAGCAGAGCGGACTATTCAAACGCTTGAAGACATGTTGCGTGCTTGTACTATTGATTTCAAGGGGAGTTGGGATGACCATTTGCCACTCATAGAATTCGCTTACAACAACAACTTCCACGCTAGTATTCAAATGGCACCGTTCGAAGCATTGTATGGTAGGAGATGTAGGTCTCCCATCGGATGGTTTGAGGTTGGAGAAGCGGAATTGATAGGGTTGGACCTCGTGCACCAGGCCATGGAGAAAGTCAAGCTTATTAAAGAAAGGTTGAAAACTGCTCACAGTCGCCAAAAATCCTACTCAGATGTGCGTCGTAGCGATTTGGAGTTTAAAGAAGACGATCGGGTATTCTTGAAAGTTTCCCCTATGAAGGGTATCATGCGATTTGGAAAGAAGGGAAAATTAAGTCCAAGATATGTCGGGCCATACAGAAATATTTAGAAAGTTGGCCAGGTGGCATACAAGCTCGAGCTACCGCCCCAGATGTCATTGGTACACCCGGTCTTCCATGTGTCTATGTTAAGGAAGGTAGTAGGAGATCCATCCACCATTGTGAAGTTGAGACTATTGAGGTAAATGAAGTGCTAGCATATGAAGAGGTCCCAGTTGCCATTCTTGATAGGCAAGTTCAAAAACTGAGAAATAAGGAAATTGCATCGGTGAAAGTATTATGGTAGAACCGGCACGTTGAGGAAGCTACTTGGGAAGTCGAGGATGAAATGAGAAAGAAGTATCCACACTTGTTTGAATAATCATGTAATAACTTTTATGCGTTTAGCTTCTTGAAAATCGTATTTGTTGGCTGGATTTATGTAAAACCGTCCTCCCTTTGGTAATATGGTTGCCTATATGGCCATGGTTGATATTGTGCCAGTTATACTATGCTTATGAATATATTTATGCTGTTATGGTATGTTTCTGGGGCTCTCTGACAGGTGGGTAAGGCCTAGATACAAAGGAAACTCTGGCGAAATTTTCGAAAATATAAGGAGTTAGCTAAATTTGATGACTGTCAGCCTGTTTTGAGTTGTGAAGAGGAGAAGATTGCACTAAGACGGTTAATAAGTGAACCTTGATCTTCATTCGAGGACGAATGATCTTAAGTGGGGGAGGATGTAAGGCCTCGTGAAAATCCCTACTCGAAAACCCGGATCCTGTGGTGCCAAGTTACAAACGTGGAACTTTTTGGATTGAATAATGCATTAAAAAGTCAAGAATAAGTTTCCAGAAAAGTGCAAGAAATGCGGTCCAGAATGAGGCCGCAAACAAGGTTTGCAGACCACATATCTGCTGCGGAGTTAGTCATAATGTTAGTTAAAATTGAAGTCAGCTATACGGTCGAAAATGCGATCGCATAATTGAAATGCGGACCGCATAGTCGTCGCATACTTTCCTTTGAATTTTGTGAAGGTCAATTGCGACTGCAGAACGTGAATGCTGACCGCATTTCTGCTGCAGACTCGGTCAGAGTGTCCAGTTTCTGGGGAGCATTTTGCGGTCCATTATGCGGACTGCATGTCTGCGATCGCCAATGCGATAGTATATTTGACTCGGGGCTCCAATTTTCTCATTTTTAACCCGACCTCCCTATCGATATATCCGGTGTTATAGCTCATTTTTAGCATTCTTCTAAGCATTTCTAGAGGGAGAGAGAGGGTTTTTAGAGAGGGAAATTCTCCCCATCAAATTACTCCATAAGATATGGCTAAATCCTTGAAGAAAATCAAGTGAAGACCCTAGACCTTCATCTCAAGAGGTACGACTTCATCACCCCAACACTTATTTTTTTCCTCAGATATAAGGGGTCACTAGTGAGGTGATTCATGGGTATAACAATGGATTCCTTACATGCATATCAAACCTTAGAGTAGTGGG
>MU695165.1:145462-162233 GCA_026770625.1 Nicotiana glauca | reverse complement strand
CATCTCTAATTCTCGATTTAATTTGTAATTCTTACTCAATAGATCGAAGTGCTAAGAGTTCCGGAAATTTGTAAAAGAGCAAGGAAAGCTTTATTGAGGTATGTCTGGCTAAAATCCCCTTTTATTTGAAATTGATCACGGTTGGCCTTTACGAAAGTATGGTAAGAGTATTGGTTAGTGTATTGACTGTTATTACGCATTAATTTATTTGCAATTATCTATACATGTACGTGAAGGATGTGCCTCAATGTGAATAATGTACCACTCTTGATAATTAGAGAAGGATGAAAAAGTAGAATTATGTGTTGAAATACTTGGTCTATAAGCCAACATCGAAACCAAGAATTATTCATGCTAGCTATGTGCTCACTTACCTGTAATTGTAACTTGAATTATTATGGTATATGTGTATATGAGCAAAACTTGTAAAATGAATATTGAGAAAAGAAAAAACGATGCGATAATGGTGGCCATGAGCGCTAAGGAATTGATGTGATATGTGTGAAATAAAGGTTCAGAGGTGTTGACTAATGATAAAGGAGTAATGCCTTGCAAGGTGACCTTGCCGATCGGGTTGTGATCGGATGCCATGCTGCACACATGGTGGTAATGTGCCGATATTGAATTCTGAATAAGGCGAAATGAAATATTGATTGAGAGTCATGCCACCAATGAGATGACCTAGCCGGTCGGGCGTGACCGGACTCCGCTCAAGATGGCGGTGGTATTGAGAACAATGGTGAACATGTGACGGAAATGACCTAATCTAAGTTTTTGAAATCGTATGAAAGGTTATATGAATTATATATTTGATATACCCATGTTATTTACTTGTACCTGTTTGATAGTTCTTTCTAATAAAATGGTGATTAATTATACATACTAGTACTATTCCATGGTACTAACTTCGCTTTTACCGGGGGTGCTACATTTTTCAGTGAATTTAGGTGGTTCCATAGCGGATAGTGCCGATCGTGTGTAGCGAAGCATTTTCTACTCAAAGTTTTGGCGAGCCCCTTTTTCTTCCAAGGGGCTATATGGTGTATCTTTTTTTATTACAGGTTTCCACTTTTGAGGTATAGTCGGAGCCTTGTTGCCGGTATAGTTATGCTTATCTGTTGTATCTTAAAGGATCCGTAGACACTAGTGTAGGTTATGTACGGGTGTTCGGGGAGTCCACTATCTATGTTGTAAATCCTAAACTTGTGATTTCCATAAATTGTAACTCTAATAGAATCCTTGAAGCTAGCTTATGTATGGTAAATCTTTGTGACATGAAATGAACCAATGATGTAGTATGCACCATGTATCCTCGTCTAAATTAATGAAAAGCACGGGTTCTGTATTCATATTGATTTGGGATAGAAAGTGTTCGGTAAGGCTTGCTCAGTCGGGTTTATTTGATTGAGTGCCGGTTGTGCCTCACGAGGTTGGGGCATGACATTATCCCTCCCGGTTCGGTATTATCATGTTTACTAGCCTATGTTGATCTTTATTACTCTAGGGATCTAACTTAGCCTTCTAGTAATCACGTTGCAGTCATCAACTCATTTCTCAAAGTGAGGGTATGACTTTATCGCTTATACAGATTTATTGTCTCAAGGTCCGTCACCTCTTGTCTTTTCCATAATTTAAATATATACTCCATCATCTTGTCATAATTTAATTTACCGTTATCATCCATTTATTACATCTTACTCATAATGCTTATTTACTCTCTTCTTATTCTTATGCTAACATTTCTGTCTATCACTTTATTCTAAAAACTTCAACAAATTTTTTTTCCCTTTTTTTGCTCTCCTTGATTTGTCCAGTGGCTCTTAGGGTCGCCTAAATCCTCACTCTACTAGGAATGGGAGCATACTAAGGTAAATATTTATCCCTTCTAGGATTTCGGTGCCTATCTTCTAAAATTTCTGAATATTCTAGTATTCATATCTGACTGTACTATTCAGAGTGCACTGCTTTCTAGTAGAGATTACTTCGACCCATTTAGATACGTAGTCAATGGCTACTAGGGTATACTCATAATAATGAGACAATGGGAACGGTCCCATGAATCCAATTCCCTAAACGTAAAAAATTTTACATAGCAGAATAGAGTTTAGCAGTATCTTTTCTCTCTTGCCAATGTTACCTACCCTTTGACACTTGTCACATGTAGCTGCATATTCCTGCGCATCTTTGTACTAAGTTGGCCAATAGAAATCGGCTTCCATGACCTTTATTGTAGTATGATTTCCACCATGGTATCCTCTAGCTGCTTCATCATGACAATGAGACAAAATACTTGCCATTTCTCTTTCAGGTACACATCTTCGAGTCACACCATCTAGACACATTTAAAACAAAAAGAGGTCATTCCAAACATAACACTTTACCTTACCTTGAATCTTCCAGCTTTGATCACGAGAGAGGTCACGAGGCAACAATCCACTAGCCAAAAAGTTGGCTACATCAGCATACCAAGGCGGTCTTTTGGAGACCGCAACAATGGAGAAAATTTTCTCATCAGTTAACTATTCCCTTATTTATACTGTCTCAACCGGAGTTCTCTCAAGTCGAGATAGATGATCTGCGACTTTATTTTCAGTGCCCTTCTTATCCTTGATCTTTAAGTCAAACTCGTAGAGCAACAACACCCACTGCATAAAACGCGACTTGGTCTCCTTCTTACTTAACAAATATTTCAATGATGAGTGATTAGTGTACATAATCAGCCGACTCTACACAAGATATAATCTAAACTTGTCATAAGAAAAGACTACAACAAAGAACTCTTTCTCAGTAGTGACATAGTTAACTTGAGCATCATTCATGTCCTACTTGCATAGTAGATTTTTCTAAACATCTTATCTTTTCTTTACCCCAGAACTGCTCCCACAGCTGAATTGCTAGATTCACATATTATCTCAAATGCCTGTCTCCAATCAGGTGTCATCATAATCGAGGCACTAACAAGTTTTTCCTTTATCAATTCAAATGCCCTTAGGCACTCCACAATGAACACTAACTTGACATCCTTCACTAGCAATGCAGTCAATGGCTTGGTGATACTAGAAAAGTTTTTGATGAACTTTCTATAGAACCCAACATGTCCCAAGAAACACTTTATGCTCTTTACATAGGTCGGTGGAGGGAATCTAGCAATTACATCAACCATTTATCTATCAATTTCAATACATGTGCAGTCACCTTGTGGCCTAGAACAATTCTCTCTTTCACCATGAAGTAACACTTCTCTCAGTTAAGGACAAGGTGAGTGGATTCACAAAGTTTGAGGACTAGTTCCAAGTTTTTCAGGCAGTCGTGAAAATCATCACCAAATAGAGTAAAGATATGCATATGCACGTTTGAAAAGTGGTCGGTGCATTAGACAACCCAAATGGCATCGTTCTGTATACCTGCAGGACAAGTGAAAGTAGTCTTCTCAACATCTTCTGGGACAATGGGTATCTGATTGTAGCTTGAGTACCCATCCATGAAATAGTAACAACCATGTCCAACCACTTTCTCGAGCATCTAATGAATAAAAGGTAATAGGAAGTGGTCTTTTCTTGTTGCATCATTTATCCTCCTATAATCAATGCATATTTGCCACCCTGTGATTGTTCTGGTTGGGAGAAATTCATTCTCTTCATTCTTCACCATTGTCTTGCTCCCTTCTTAGGCACCACTTGTACAAGACTAATCCATTGACTATCAATGGTAGGGAAAATCACCGCGGTATCTAACAATTTAATAATCTCTTTGTGCACTACCTCATATAGATTTTTGTTCAGCTTGCATTTGGCTACACCACTGGCTTGCTATTCTCTTCTAGTAAAATTTTGTGCATGCAAATGGTTGGACTAATTCCTCAAATATCAGCTATGGTCCAACCAATGTCCTTCTTGTACTTTCTTAGTATCTCTACCAATTTTTGTTCTTGTGCACCAGTTAAATTGGTAGAAATAATCGCAGAAAAATTGCTAGTTTCAAGAAAAGCATATTTAAAGTTAGTATGGAGGACTTCCAATTCCACACTAGGCTTAGATGCCTCCTTTTTTGAGTTCCTTCTCATTAACCACTTGATCCTCAGTCTCCAAAACATCAACCTCTTTCTTTATTTCAGGATTTTCATCCTCCAATGTGCTAAATTGAGTAATACACCTCTCTAGAGTATCCCTTACAAGCTTATCAAATTTGTATTTTCAGCCAACTCCCCAACAACATCAATCTTGAAACACGAGTAGGCAGATACCTCATCACTAGGGTATTTCATTATTCTCTTCATCTGGAATACCACTTTCTTGTCACCCGCTTTGAGCATAAGTTGCCCCTCATAGATATTAAGAATTGTCTACCTGTACATAAAAAAGACCTCCAGATAATTAGAGGCACCTTCACTTCTATGTCGACCATAATACATTCTACGGGGAACACAAACTTATCCACCCATTCTAGAATATCCTTATTGATTCCCCCAGGCAAGATGGCGGTCTAGTCAGCCAATTGTAGAGGCCACTGGTATGAATTTGATCACTCCAAGCTCACCTTCAAGTTTCATAAATACCGACAATGTATTAAATTTATAGATGCACCAGAGTCACAAAGAGCCTTGTCGAATTTCTCACTCCCCAAGGAGTATGGTATGGTGAAACTTCATAGGTCTCCACTTTTGAGGGATTTTATATTGCAATATGACACCGCAATAGGCATTCATCTTCACCAATATTGCCTCCTCTAACTTCCTCTTGCTGGACAAGATTTCCTTCAAGAAATTAGCATAGGAAGACAGTTGAGTGAGGACCTCTATGAAGGGAATGTTCACATATAGTTGCTTGAGAATCTCCAAGAACCGCCCAAAGTACTTGTCTAGTTTGTTTTCGCTTCATCTTTTGAGGGAAATTAGAGATGGCATGTGTCTATTTTTTTCAATATACGTCCGTACCCCACCACTCTCGCCATTATGTTCTTCACTCTTTTTCTTCTCCAATGTGTCAGTCTGCTTTCTTATCACTTCGGGTTTAGTTTTCACAACTGGATCAGCCTATATTTTTCCACTTCTCATAAATACAGCCTTGGTTGTTTCATCAGGTTCTTTTCTGTGTCAGAGGGTAGATTCCCATGAGCCCTCTCAAATAACATGTTGGCAAGTTGACCCACTCTTCTTTCCAGGTCTCAAATAGCAAAACTGTGAGTATCGAACCTCTCTTCATATTTGTTGATAAAAACTTTCATGAGATTTTCCGTACTAAGCTAATTTGACTATTGTGGTTGGTATTGCTGGTACTGCTACCTCGGCTAGTTCTGAAAACCTAGGAGGCCCTTGACCCTAGGGTCTTGGATTATTTTTCTGCCACAAGTTTAAACTCCCACTAGATGAACTCCAAAAAAAACCTATATGTCTTTGTCCCATAGCATTGAAGTTGTTTCCACTTTGGTAGTTTTCTCTATTATAGTTCCCCACAACGTTAACTTCCTCAGCTTAAGCTTAACATTTATGAGTAAGGCATATCATTCAATAAAGGTCACATTCTACCTGCGGCTCACTACGTTCCTTGGCTAAGGTAAAATTTCTTATCTCTTTGGCCATGGTGTCTAGTTGGGCTTTCACTATGTGATAGAGTCCGCCTGGTGAACCACAATTAATTTTCTTCTATAATTACTCTTAAAGGTACATTGGTTAGCATCCTCAAACAATTCATCAAGGACGAAGACAATCTCCTCTGGGGTTTACTTCATTAATGTACCTCCAACTGCATTATTCAGAGTTTGTCAGGGGGGGGGGATGTCAGTCCATCCCAAAAGTCCTAGAGTTGCATCCACAATTCGATTCTGTTACGCTGACACTTACTCATTATCTCCTTGAATCGTTCCCAAGCTTCGAAGATCGTTACACTATCCTTCTAGCATAAGTTGTGGATTTTCCTTCTAAATTTCCCTATTTTTGCATATGATAAGTACTTATCAAGAAACTTTTTTTTTCATATCTTCCCATGTCCCGATCGACCCAGTTGGTAGGCTTCAAAGCCAGTAATTCGCATCATCTATTAGTGAAAAACGGGAATGCCCTTAAGTAGACTTTATTTTTTGACACTCTATTGTACTGGAAGGTGTTCATAATTTCCTCAAAGTCCATCAAGTGAGTGTTTGGATCTTCATTATCCTTCCCTCTAAAGTCATAGTCGTTCTTTATGGTTTGATGTAGGTCGTGCTTTAACTCAAAATTATTTGCTTCTATGGGTAGAGGACTTACACTTGATAACCCCTGATTGTAGTCTGGTCTGCATAAGTCACCCAATGATCTGCATTTTAGGACCCATATTTTTGAATGCATCTTTAACCAGGGGTCATTTAAGATTGAATCTTCGACCCCCCATCCCTACCAACAGTCTCATCAGCAGCTCTAAGGGCTGCTTCAACTGCTAACCATGCATCTTGACCTCTTTGTTGTGCTGCCTTTTTTACAACTAAGTTTACCCCATCAATTTCATTATTTACCATTTTATCTTGAGTCGAAGTCTGATCCAAGACGGATCTACTTGATTCTTTCTCCTTTCTCAACAGTTGCAGGTGTTTTTCCAATTCTGGATTGTATGACACTAATTCCTTGGAAGAGGATCGCGTCATACACCACCGAACTTAACCTGTCGCCTGCACACATGATAAAACATGAAAAATAAAATAATTTTGGTTCCTGAATTAGCACCAAAAACTATTTTGAACATTATTGATTGACAATCCCCAGCAACAACGCCAAAAATTAATGAGCGCAAAACACAATACGAAAATTAATGCTCGTTAGTCAAAGATAGTATAGTAAATTATCATCTCCACATGGATTGGATATAAATAATATTTGAATAATCTTTAATTAATTACTATTCAGAAAAATTAACACTTGATTTGAATGATAATTAACTATAAATAGCTACTAAAATTTAAGAAATTATCAATTGATCACGGAACACAATAATTGAGTAACTAAGAAATATCAGTGAAGGAAATAAATATAATTGACTAGATAGGTGCACGATAATTGACCCTGGATCCAATTCTTGAAATAGTTCACTCTATAATATTGTTGATTCTCACGAATTCACCATATAGTTAGATTACACTTGAAGTTATGGTCCTTTTTTGTTTAAACGTTGATTTCAGTAAATAATCCAATTGAAGCTCGATGAACAATTGCGACGAATAAAATGATGGTTTTAGTCTAAAGGGTAACTTCTCATGAATTTTTTCCTATTTCCTAGTTCGATATATAACTCAAGATGCTCTTTCGATTGCCTAGTTGAATCACAAATTTACACTAGAGCATAAGAACAACACCAACAACACCACCACCCCCACCACCACCAACCACAACAACAACAACTACAATAACCCAACGTAAGATAATTTAAACTAGAGTATAAGATGTAAATAAATTAAATATAAAATACCTCTTTTGATTAAGCAAAATAATAAGCAATATCACAATACAGGTTAAAGCTCCATCAATTAATTCAAGTAATTGTCAGGAATCAAATCCCTAATAAAATTATGAATACACCATATATGTCAACACCCTAAGGAAAATTACTTCATAACAATGGAAAAATTCATCTCAATAAGGTTTACAGACATAGAAATTATAAATGCTAATGATTCTATATAAACTCCCGTATTGCACAAATTGTTGGTTGAAATATTGATGTATTCCTATATCTTCTTTTCTTAGTTACTTCTCCAATCTTTCGTAGGTCAAAAAGTCCCTTCAAATTACGTTTTTGGTGTATTTATACCACGTAGAAATATCCATGCGGAATTACCCTTTCCAAGTCGAAGTGGGAAATTACTCTAAGAAAAATAGACAGGCGCGATGCACCTCGCGTCATCCCATGTACCGTGCTAGTGGAAATTATCAGAGGGCTGCTACTTTCAACAGGGATCTCCACTTGCATTTCCACGTCGCACCATGCGAGTGTCGGCAGTGCTTTTTTCTCAGAGTGATATTTTCGTGTACTTTTTGATATTCAAACTTGGTCCAAGGCACCCGAATACGATTCCAGTTTAATTCCATAAGATTTTACTTAGACTTCAAAGCTCTAACTTGTTCGATTTAGATCCCAAATTATCTTTTTAACTCGGAATCAACTCCTGCAAGGCATAAAATACATAATAAGTGTAAATCACCATCATTTAAGTTTAAATACAAGTAAAATTCTGTAGTAGAGTGCAAACACGGCTAAAACACGGGTTTCTAGCCTACTATCAATAATTGAACCAAGATCTTAGCTTTATCGTTTCGGCTTATTTCCTCTGGATTTTATTTATATTATTAATTTTATTTGGCTGGATTCGAGCTATCCAGAGGTTGATTCGTATGGGAAAGACTTCTTAGAGTATTAACTTAGCTTATTTGAGGTAAGTATCTTGCCTAATATTGTGTGAGAGAATTTTTCCTTTGGATTTGGTCTAATTTACATTATCTGTGCTATGTGAAATAACGTGTACATAAGGTGTCGACTGTGTACATGAGCGTATGTATGGTAATTGACCGGATTAGACCTTAGGCTATTAATATGCCTTGAATTGGGGTTGTTTGTTATGTGTAACATGTTTTATTGTTGTTCACTTCCCGTAATCTTATGTTATTGTTATGATTTTTGTACATATTATTATTGAGCCGTGGATTATATCTAGTTGTGACTTTGGTATTGTTGTTTTGGTGACATTGTGGCACTTGGGCACATATTTGCGGTTTGATTGTTATGTTGTGAATGACATGTGCATGCAATGACATAAGGTTGAAATTTCATTGTTAATGTGCATGCGAAGAGATAATGATGGATATTTAAGCGCATGCGGCAACATAAGGGTGACATTTCTGTTGTTAATGTTCATGCGGCTACATAAAGGTGGCTTGTCGGGGGGAATAATGTTAAACCCTATATTTTCGTACGTAAAAGTATGTCGTAAGCCAATTGATGTAAGGTCAAAAATAAGATTAATATTGAAATTAATTTAATCATGTTACCTTGAAGGCAAGTACAAAGAAGGTTGGAAAGTTTAGAAGCTAAACGAATCGTAGGAAATACGTTTCGTCGAAAGTCTGCTAGTTGGGAATTTTATAACCTGTATTTTTGGGGTGATACTAGGCTTCTTAACATGATAAGAAGGTGATGTTATGAGGCACTGAAGTCGTAGGATAGTCGCGTGTTGATTTTGGAAGTCCAGCGAGTAGTGAAACAAGCATCAACGAAAGGTCATCACAAGCTACGTTCATAAATGCGCTGAAAATTAGGTCAAATGTAGCAAAGCTTTTCTCTCAATATAATAAGATATATGGGGTGATCCATCCATAAAATTGAATATCTACAAGTCTAGTTTCTAACACATTAAATCGTTTGTCGATATAACATCGCAGCATATAGATATTTATATTTTGTGAGACTATACAAGCAGCTCCCTTGGGGTCCACAAAGTCAGTGGAAAAGCCCATCTCATATTTACGTCAATTCTAGCTCGTTTTAACTGATATTTTTCAACCAAAATAGTTGCTAAACCCTCCTAGAGGCTCTCCAAGAGTTCCTCCATGATTCGAGAGTGAAAACCAAAGATTAAAAAAATAAATCCAATGCTAGAAATCCCGTAGTGCTTGCTAGATCAAAGTTCATCGTCTTGTGGACGTTTTGGAGGATTATTCCAAGTGAAATGACTTCAGATTTTGATTGATTCTTGTTGTTTAAGGTACGACTGCAGCTCTCACATGGTTCTAGAGAAAAACAAGGGTAAACAACACAAGACAAGTTTCAAAAATCTTACAAATCTAGTGCAACCAAGTCCTTCCTTGCTATTGATGCTTTGAGGGTTTCTTCAAGGTGAATTAATTAAAGAACAAAGGGTTCTTGGTATATTTGAGGTAAGTTTCATCTACCCTAACCAACTATTAAGTTTTTAGAAGTGTTGGGTTGAATTTTGTTGGAGGATTCTTAAAGAAACTAGTAACTACAATATTTGAAGTTGAGCTATGTTGTGAGACTGTTTTTTTTATATGATTTAAGATACCAAATGGAATTGTAAAGGTATGGATGTCACACCTCCTTTTTTACCCCGAAAGGGTATATATAAGGGAGTTTTTTCAATTAAAGGATAATTAAAATAGGATTATTTATTTATTATAAATTCAGAGTCGCCACTTGGGATATTTAGGGTATCCCAAGTCACCTGTTTAAATTCCGAATCAAGGAAAGATTGACTCTGTTTATGTCTTCGAACATAGAAATTCGGGTATGCAATTCTGTTAACCAGGGAGAAGGTGTTAGGCATTCCCGAGTTTCGTGGTTCTAGCACGATCGCTTTGATCATACTTGGCTTTTCAAAATTGTTTAATTACTCATTTTAGAACCTGTGTGCATTTACATTTTACCGCTTTTAAATTAAGAAAAATTATCTTGAAACGGGTCACGCGTACGTATACCCATTTATTTGGCACGTCAAAAATCATGTCACGCGTGTCCACAATTAATAGCACTTTACTTTTATTAAGAAAATTTGGGCCGAAGTTGCGAGAACGCATACTCCGGTTTTGTTTTTAGAATCGAAATCATATCACGCAAACGTGTCCACAACTACTGAACTTGAATGTATTCCCGTGCTCTCCAGGTGGGCACCTCACTGCTAAACTTGAATGTATTCCCGTGCTCTCTAGGTGGGCAACTGATTGCTGAACTTGAATGTATTCCCGTGCTCTTCAGGTGGGTGCCTGATTGCTGAACTTGAATGTATTCCCGTGCTCTCCAGGTGGGACCTGATTGCTGAACTTGAAATATATTCCCGTGCTCTCCAGGTGGGCTCCTGACTGCTGAACTTGAATTGTATTCCATTGCTCTCCAGGTGGGCGCCTGATCTCAACAAAATAGACAAAAACAAAGAAAAATTTCTGCCCTAGTTTGGTAGCTGGGCATATATGTGAGTGTAAACTGAATCATGTTACCAAATATCAATAAGAACTTGAAAGCTAAAACTTGAACTGTACTCCCTTGCTCTCCAGGTGGGCGCCTGATTGCTGAAACTTGAATTGTATTCCCTTGCTCTCCAAGTGGGCGCCTGATTGCTGAAAGTTGAACTTTATTCCCTTGCTATCCAGGTGGGCGCCTGATTGCTGAAACTTGAATTGTATTCCCTTGCTCTCCAGGTGGGTGCCTGATTGTTGATACTTGAACTGTTTTCCCTTGCTATCCAGGTGGGCGCCTGATTGCTGTAACTTAAATTGCTTCTCCCTGTTCTCCAAGCGGGTACCTAATTTCAACAAAAATAGACAAAACAAAGAAAATTTCCTGACCCAGTTTGGTAGCTTGGCACATAGGTGAGTGTTAAACTAAATCATTTTACCAAATATTACTAAGAATTTGAAAGCTAGGTCCTATTATCCAGGGGGTCCTAACAACTCTTAATTAAACGACAATTATAAATCTAAGTGATATCTTCAAAAGGTGTGACTTTCGCTAAATCTTGTTATCTAAGAGGGTCTTAAACTACTCCCCATTATCCAGGAGGGTCCTGACAATTCTTAGTTAAACAAAAATTTTAAATCTAAGTTATATCTTCTAAAGTTATTATTATCGCTATATCTTCTTATCTAACAACAATCTTAAAGCTAGGTCCTATTATCCAGGGGGTCCTGACAACTCCTAATTGAATCCTATCTTAAACATGCAAACTTTGAAACCAACTTATATTCCTTTGGGGTATATTTATGCTAAATTATGCTACTCATGATTGTTTCGAAATTTAAACTAGGTCCCATTTTCCAGGAGGGTCCTGAGAATTTACGGTCATACCTGTCTGGTGCTTGCCTTTCCTTAAGGTGGGTTTCGCCGAAACAAACGAGATTTTCTGCCCCTATTTCAAATCAAAGAAAAATCTTTTCAGTTTCAAAACATGGTGGTTGCTTTGTGTCCTCGAACTTTGAGGGCGATTGCTCCTTCACTTCCCATGATAACTGATTTCCACTCGAAGACCTTGCTTGTTTATTGACTAACCACTTTCTCTATCATCCGTATCACTGAGAATACCTTTTCTCCGTTCAGACCCAATATCCTCTATTTTTTGCATTGCTCATGAACTGGTATCTACCCAACCTTCGTGTCTTGCATGAATCCCAAAGCCCGTCCATTGCCCCCACTTCGTGTGTATGCTGTTCTTTCCTGACTTGAACCACTGCCTTGGCCTTGAGGTCTGTTGCTCCTTCACTTGCCATGATAACTGATTTCCATTTGAAGACCTTTCTTGTTCATTGACTAATCACTTCTTTTGTCACCCTTAACAAAGAAAATACTTCTTCTTCGTTCAAACCCAATACCTTCTATCTGTTGTATTACTCATGAACTGACATTTACCAACCTTTGTGTCTCACATGAACCCCAAAGCATGACACTTGTCACCCCCTCATTGCATATGCTTTTCTTTCTTGACTTAACCACTGATCCTGTCCTTGAGATCTGTTGCTCCATTGCTAGCCATGATAACCTCGATTTCTTCTTAGAAGATCTTGCTTGTCACTGGTTTACTACCCTTTTGTCGATCTTATCACAGGAAATACCTTTGATCTGTTCACCCCAACCCTTCATCTGTTGCATTGTTCATGAATTGTTATACACCAAGCCTTTTTATTTCAAAAGGATCCCAAAGCATGTTGATTGTTACCAACTCAGTGCGCTTGTTGTTCTTTCCGGACTTATGACATTTTGATATGCTAACCGGATCCCGTTTTGTGCAATTGGAAAGCTGGTGGAAAATTTTGAAGTCATTTCTCACTTTTTATGACCAAACAGACTTAGGAAGAGGAAGTAAACAAAACAAAAGGAACAAAGTAAAGGACAAAGGAAAGAGATGATTCCTAGCAAGAAAGCTACAAAGTAGAAACCTATCAGATATGGATACCAAATCTAACGACCATGACATGCACCTATGGATATTCTTTCAAGAACGACTGATGTTCAACTCCTGTTATACCCCCAAACCGTGAAACTGGGCTTCGATGCTCTGTCGTTAGTCATCTTTCACAATCTCAGTCTGGTGATTTACCATCTGATTCTCAATCCTTATTCGACTTGTAGTGCATGAAGGGTTTTCACCATCAAGCCTCTCTCATTTTGTTATTTCTCTAAACTTACAGTCTCCTCAAGGTGCCCGTGAAGGTTTTCACCAATAAGACTCTCATTTTAATTTATCTCAGCTTCCGTTGCCTTACGGTGCCCGTGAGTGTTTTCACCAATAAGACTCACTCATTTTCATTTCTTTGTTCAGAACGGAGTGTTGCCCCTGATATGAATCACCTCTACTTGCTCGACTTGACATTTTTCGAAGACTGATCAGAAGGTCTTTCTTTGGACCCTAACGTGGGCTTTTGGACATGGTTAGAAATAATGGGTATAAAAGGCTCAAAACAATTCCAATGGGTTCAAAGTTACAACTTTCGAAATCAGATTTCTTACAACAACCATAACTTCTACCCCAGTTTCTTGCTTGGGGACTTTTGGATTTTTATTTTGATGGACCGAACCGTGAGGCTGACTACGTATCCTTAAAAGGAATCAGGTTGAGCGTAGTTCATGCCATAGAAATTACTTTGTTGCTGTGATTTTTCTTTTCTTTTTCTTCCTCTTTCTCTTCTTTTCTTTTCTTTCTTCCTTTTCTCTTTTTGTTGTTCTTTTTTTTTCTTCTCTATTTCTCTTTTTTTTCTTCTTTTCTTCTTCCTTTTTTCCTTGTCTCTCTTTTTATTCTTTTCTTTTTTACCTTTACTTATCTTTCACGCTTGTGTTTCTGGTCTTTGCTACTGATTCCGAAAGAAGGGTATGAAATAAAATAAATAAGGCTCAAAGGGGTAACGAAGGATAAGGTGTTTAGATAGAAGAACAAAATGCCTTCATCATTCGAATCTTCGAAACATACCAAGTACAAACAACACGATCAAACAAACCAAGGAAAACATTCATAACATCTTTTGATTGTGCCAGACTTGATAACCATATCCACACATTCGCCTTCTACATCTGTTAAATACAAAGAACCATTGGACAACACTCTCACTCTTATTACCACGAATGACCCCTGCTAATTTGGGCAAAATTGCCTTTAACTTCAATCTGATGCGGCATGATGTATTTCAACAGTATTTCTTTACGCTCTATCTGCCCTAGTTTCACATAATTCGAGCTTGAAGTGATCTCAAAATGCTTTTACTTATTTCCCTCAAATGTCCCTATCATCTTCAAAATAGTTTCATTGCTTCATGACTAAACAGACCTTTTAAGACCGGGCTGAGAATTATGCGTGCATGTCATATCACAAGAGTCGACAAGAAAAGGCCTATAAAAGGAAGAGAAAATTAACAAAAATGACTAGAAATAATAAAATCTAGAAAATTGCATTAGACAGATGGTGAAAGGGTTCGAACAAGCAAACTGAACTGGGGTTACAACCTTGGAACAAATTTAGACAACACTAAACGAGCTACTACGACCAACAAAGTAGGCCCAATAAAAGGATAGAAAGATTTGAGCCACAAGACAATATTCGGATTACAACCCTGAAATAACCCGGACAACAGAAATGACAACAAAATAAACCACCAAGACTCCTTCCCGGCTAACCAAGAAAGGAGCATCTTTCCATTACCAAGCTCGACATCTTAGCCACTGAGTTCCATATCAATATTTCCAAGACCATTACCAACTTCAATATTATCAACTTTAGTCAACACATTCCCAAGAGGATTCGCATGCTCCCTGTCACTGTCATTGATCACAATTACTCCTTCTTGAATCATTCTTTCTATTTCTCTTTTCAAAGAGCGACAATCGTCGATGCTACGCCCCCGGACATTAGAGTGGTACATGCATCGAACAACAGGATCAAAGACTTTCACATATGGGTTTGGAGTATAGCCGAGGAGTGGCTCAATTAGGCCAGAATGCTTTAACTTTTCTAATAAACTTGTGTAGAATTCTCCGATGGGCGTGAAATTATCTTTTTGCCTTTATTTCCCTCCATGCTTCAGTTTTCTAGGAGTTGGATGCTTAAAAATGCTATGAAGGCACACAAAATGTTTTGGATGTTGGTGCTCGCCCTAGGGAGTGACCTGGTGGTTGGACAGATGGCCGGATGTTGTTCGGTGGATAATACTGGGGTGGTTTATGTGGAGTTTGGGGATGGTCACGGGGTCGGTATTGAGGCTGAAAGCGTTTAGCAAGAACGACCACTGGACCCTGTCGTTGGCGGGGCTCAGCAACACCTTTTCTGTCAATATGAGGGCTATCCCGAGCAAATTGTTCATTCCATCTGAGCAAAAAATCTTTAAAACTTTCCTTGGGTTTCTTTTCCATTTGAGATAGGGAGGAGTGGTGTGGGACAATATCTATATTTCACTGAAAGCGTCGCACAAAATCTTGAGCCATGTTACCCAATATATGCTACTTCCCGACATCTTGACGATTATGCCATTCCAAAGCTGCCCCAGTCAGGCTCTCACTGAAATATGCCATCAACAAATCATCTTTCTCACTAACACTTATCATTTCATGGCAATAACCCCTCAGATGGGCTACCAAATCTCCACCTCCATCATACAAGTTAAACTTTGGCACTTTAAACCCCGCAGGCAGGCGAACATCACGGAACATACACAATTCCTTGCAAGACGTGTTGACCTGGTCTCCCATCCCTTGCATGTTCTTTAAGGATTGTTCTATGCCTTTCAGCTTCATGGATATCTCATCTCGCCCTACTTTTCCTGTAAGCTTTTCATTTTCAGCATGAAGCTTATCCCGAGGGCTCTTATTGTATGAATCAAGAACCTTGTGGGTGACATTTGAGGTGTAATATTGGGCATCACAATCTTTGAGTGGGTATTCATTGTTTTGGATAGAGGATATGATAGGAGGGAAATTTTGGGGAGAGGTAATTGAAGGAAGAGTGATGGAGATACTGGGGGGGGGGTTATAAAGTACCAAAGCTTGGATAAAGGTAGCATCTAAGAAGCTAGGTGGTGGCGGGGGTGGTGCCTTCCCGATCATCCAGGCCTGATACATGTCCATGATGTGTTGTCTTAACATCCTTGCCTCATCAGCCAAACCGGTGTTTTGTTCAACCAACTGCTTTCGGGCACCGGTATCAACCAACTCAGTTCTGTTGTTGTCTGCCCATTGCCTTTTGACTTTATGTTGTAAAGAAGAGTTACCACTTTAAAAACAACAAACCAACCACCCTTCTGCTATGAGTATAACAAAATGAAGCCATCATGTTAGCGTTAGAGCATTTAACATAAGACAATCTCACTTTATGTGTCATGCACCTAGCCACAGTTATCGGTTCTAAAATGACTTCGTGGGCACAAAGGTCGGTTGGCATCATCCCAATTTTGTTCATTTCAATATTCTCTTTCCTTTTTTCTAGTACTTCCTTGCTCGTTTTTCTTCCTCTTTTCTCTTTTTTTTTTTCTAACTACCACTCTTTTCTTTCCTCTTATTTCTCACATGCCATGACTTCAGCTCTTTTTCCTTTCTTCCTCTCTTTTTTTCTTTTTTTTCTTTTCTTTTTCTTTTAATAAATAAGAAAAATAATTCAATCAAATCCTATGTAGGTTGCCTACGTATCATGACCCCGCATGAATCAGATCGTTGCGTAGTTCTGGAAGATCGAGAATAAATTAAACAAACTGACATTCTCTTTTTTTTTTCTTTAATGACTATTCTGATGAGAAAAGAGAAATAAAAGAAGCAAATCTTTTTTTTTT
>MU695165.1:132194-145087 GCA_026770625.1 Nicotiana glauca | reverse complement strand
CCAAAGCTTGGATAAAGGTAGCATCTAAGAAGCTAGGTGGTGGCGGGGGTGGTGCCTTCCCATTCATCTAGGCCTTATACATGTCCATCATGTGTTGTCTTAAAATCCTCGCCTCATCAGCCAAACCAGTGTCATGTTCAACCAACTACTTTCAGACATCGGTATCAACCAACCATTTTTTGTTGTTGTTCGCCATTGCCTTTTGACTTATGTTGTGGAGAGGAGTTACTACTTTGAGAGCCACAAACCAACCACCTTTCTGCTATGAAGATATAGGGAATAAAATGGGGTCATCCCGTTAACGTTAGGGCATTTAACAACAAAAATATCACATTGCATGCAATGCACCTAACAACAATTAATGGTTCTAGAATGACTTCGAGGGTCATAAAGTCACTTGGAATCATCCCAATTTGTCCATTTGAATCTTTTCTTTTCTTTTCTTTCCTCTCACTTCTTCACTCGCTCATTTTCCTTCCCTTTTTTCTTTCTGACTATCGCTCTTTTTTTCCCCTCTTATTTCTCACATCCCATGACTTCATCTCTCTTTTTTTCCTTTCTTTCCCTTTTTTTTTGCCTTTTTTCCTTTTCCTTTTAATAAAAAAAATAATTCGATTGAACCCTATGTAGGTTGTCTACATATCATGAGCCGCATGAATCAGATCTTTGCGTAATACTGGAAGATCGAGAATAAAGTAAACAAACTGACATTCTCTTTTTTTTTCTTTTTCTTTAATGACTACTCTAATGAGAAAAGAGATATAAAAGAAGAAAATTCTTTTTTTTTTGAATTTTCTTGACTTAATATTCTATGACCTATTCTAAACTCAAGCTTAATGGACATGTTTTTTTTCCTTTTAAAACAAATACTCTATTAAGGAAAAACTCTAGAAGAGAAAGATATTTTTTTATTCTTCTTTTTTTTAAAAGAAGAAAATCTAAAGAATAAACCACAGAAAAATATTTTGGATTTTCATTTAATATCCTGATGCGAGATTTCGAAACAAGCAATGAAGAAGATAAAAAAAAAGGTTTTTGGATTTCAATTTTGATTGCCTAAAGAAGAATTTCTAATGATAAACAAAAGATAAAGTATGTTTTTTTCTATGTACAATATCCTAAAGTTTTAATGAAAATAAAAAGATTTTTTTTTCATTTTTCACTAATTTCTCCAAGAAACACCTCACAAGAAAATCTTTTTGAATTTTGGAATTAATACCATAAAGGAGGCTTTTAAAGAAGTACTAAAAGAAAATTCTCTTTTTTTTTGAATTTTGGTCCTAATATAGTAGAGAAAATATAAAAATAATTTTTATTTTGATATTAATTGCCTAAAAGAAAAACAATCTCAAAGGATTTTTTTTTCATTTCTAGAATTAATATTCTAAAGAAAACTTATAACGAAAATGCAATTTTTTTTGACTTGTAACACATTTCCAAATACAAAATAAGAAATACAATAACAAAAGACTCGATAAACTTAACTGGACCATTACAAACTCTAGTGTCACCTAAAAGACTGAATACTATTATATAGGACTAGAAATTAAAACATGAACCATTGACTCAAAAACATAAAATGGCTCCTCGAGCAGCTCCTGAATGCAGTAATCCTGGGGTATCTGTCATGCTCAAACTCCGGTAAATAAATCCACACCTATATGAGAAAACTTAAACCAACACCATGTAAGACCATAACATTCCCTTTAAGACACATGCAAGACATGGTTGAGGTTATTTTTGCAAAATGACGTATTTAGCCAAAAGGTGGCTAGAAGTGCAAAATTTTGCTAATACCCCGCAAGCCCAAGAACCTAAGATTCACTAGGAAGAACGGACCCTATGTGGGTTGCCTACGTATCACACCCCTAAAGACGAGAATCATGTATGCGTAGTTCGGGCAGATTGGTTACGGTTGAGAATTAAAAAAACAACTAATTTAGAGAAAACATATTTTTTATTTTTCTTGAAAAATGATGAAACATGCAAAATCTTTTTGGATTTTCTTTCTCTTTTTTTTTTTTTGATTTTTTGATGTTTCAAAAAATATTGAAAAAGTGCAAAATTCTTTTGAATTTTTTATTTTTCTTTTTTTCCCTCTCTTCCTTAACAAAAATGTGACATAAAACATAATTGGGCCCTACCGCTTTATCTTCACCCTTCAATCTTTCTTTTTCTTTTTTCATTTACCCCTAATTATCATTGGTCCGCCAAATGACTCTTTTACCCTTGAAGGAATGCAACATGTAACACATAGGATGCATAAAGATGATCTATTATTTTGGGTGCACCTGTCCTAGATGGACCCAGCCCCTGTGTTGAGTCCCCTAAGTTAAATGCGCGTGATACAAATAAACGTTCCTACTAGGGATCCGGCATGAAGCTGTGTTTTCTAGGTTTAAATCCTGGGGCTTTGGTCTAGACTTGGGGTACCCAAGCGGACAACTGGGGCCGAAGAGGGCGTGACGTACCGGTAGCACTAAAGTTTGCCCGGCCTTGTTGCTTGTCCATCCTCGTTCTATTTGGTATAATTTCTACGGAAAAAGCGGGCCACGCAAACGTGTGCACCATTTTCAGAAGACTCGGATGAGTGGTATAAGAAGACAGTTATATGCAATTCAAACAATATTAAAGCGGTAAACAGATAACATTTAGCACAGAGATTCACAAAATACAGTAATATTAATAATAAATAAAGCCAAGCAAAATCATGTTAACAAGCTCAAATTCTAAACCCTGAGCCAAAGATTCTGGGTTCTTTTTTCCAGCAGAGTCACCAGAGGTGTCACACCACCTTTTTCTATCCCGAAATGGTATATATAAGGGAATCTTTCAAATTAAAGGACAATTGAAATAGGATTATTTGTTTATTATAAATTCAGTGTCATCACTTGGGATATTTAGGGTGTCCCAAGTCACCGGTTTAAACCCCAAATCGAGGAAAGATTGACTCTGTTTATATCTGCAAATACAAAAATTCGAGTAAGGAATTCTGTTAACCCGGGAGAAGGTGTTAGGCACTCTCGAGTTCCGTGGTTCTAGCACGGTCGCTTTGATTATACTTGGCTTTTCAAAATTGTATAATTACTCATTTTAGAACCTGTGTGTATTTACCTTTTAACGCTTTTAAATTAAGAAAAATTATCTTGTAACAGGTCACACGTACATGTACCCATTTGTTTGCCACGTCAAAAATAATGTCACGCGAACCTGTCCTCAATTAATAATGCTTTATTTTTATTAAAAAATTTGGGCCAAAGTTGCACGAATGCATACTCCGATTTTATTTTTAGAATCGCAATCATGTCACGCAAACGTGTCCACAACCGCGATAGTATATTAAACGGCGTTAAAGGTTTTTCTACAAAAATTCCTCATTAATAACTAATTAAAGTGTTTGCGAGGGCCATAGAAATTTGCTAATGGCGCACCTCGAACTCTAAGGATTTTAAAAGATTAATAAAATGAGAGCCATGCAATTGAGATTTTTGTTTGGCATGGCACGCCCCAATTCCATTTTAAAAGGGTATTAAAACTAAAGGTCGGAGGGCCGTAGTCTATTTGTGTTACTAATACGACTCACCTCCATTGACTACAATAATTAAATATGGCTAAAAATGCAACTATTCCTAAATTGCTACCCGACTTCAAGTCTTCAAATCAAGGGGCCGCTCAAATGAAATGGACCTTCTTTCAACTTAAAATGGATTCGATATTCAGGCCCAAAAGGAGCCCAAATATTAGTGAGCACAGGCTGCTGATGTAGAACTTGGGATCGAACCTCAAGGGAGGCAAACAGGTATGCAAACCAAAGAGACGTGACTATTGATTTATTAATCACTTGAAAAAAGCAAACTATTTAATACTACACCTTGCTATCAATTCACAATTTTACTTTAGGCATTTTTATCGTCACCCATAAAACAAACTTGCACAATCATCAATGTAACATGACAAACATTAGACTTATATCCATAATTAATTAACCTTGCACATACAAAGAACTCAGCATGGAACTCACAGGTTATTGAATCTGATTTTTAAAATTACCATTACACCTACAGCCCTTGGAACACTTGACAACTTATGGACATCACTAAGCTAAAGTGAGTAAAATCAATGTATAGATCGACCTTTGAAATAACCTGGACCTTTTTACTACTTAGGAAACAATCAGTTACCCATTGTATGATCATAATACTATTTAAATACAACAAAATATGTTATGATAGTATAAATAAATTATATAACAGGAAGATATCTAACACAGTCCACACTATTTATGAAGACGGAATGCAGAATATAACTAATAACTACTGATTATGTTATATCAGTTATACATCAAGTTCCCATAGTAGTTCAAAATCAGATTCAGTGGTAATAAAAACTCAATGGTCACCTAGCTATAATATACTCGATAGAATATAGAATTCCACACTAAACACCAAATATCCTGAATCATTACATTAAAACAAATTCAAATCCAAACCTCCGCATGAGATACAACATTAAGGACACAAACAAATACGCTGAACAACTAAACTAAAGACCACATGAAGAAAATTAACAGAGAAACATGTAGCAATTATTATTTCTTCAAGCTTGATTACATGTTTTCTAATTCACACTTCACATGTCCCTTAAAAGGCAAGGAAATACTTGGAAACAGCAAAAATAAAAAGAAGAAGAAATCAGCAGCAGTACAACAGTGTCATTAGCATCATTGGATAGTAGCCTCTCACAGTTCAAAAAATCAGTATAAAAACCGAAAACCAGACAATCTTCAACGGGATGGGTACTTGATCTTTCAGGAATTTCAGATAAACAAGAGGAACTAAGAAAACTAGAAACCAGGACTCTAAACCCAAATTCAACTCATATTTAGCTTTCAAAACCCCAAATTAAACCAACGTGAATCAAAGAAAACCTTTAATAACCAAACATCAATCCATTTGAATATAGGAATAGGGACTGTTGTTTTTCAGAAGTAAAAAATCACTCAAATTCAATCGAGCAGTAGAACTTTTGGTCTTATTGTATTTTTCTGAAATTCTATCTTCAATTATCTTAGGTCTGCCTTGAAAGGCAAGAAAAGGTTCCTTTATAGCCAAGGGAATAGGGCAACAATCAGATTTCGGTTTTGCAATTAGGCCCCTTTTCAATTTTTATTTTAACTTAACTACCCTTAGTTAAAAATTTGAAATTCAACTTTAACCCCCACCCAAGCTTCCTAGTTAGTAACAAAGAGATTCACTAATTGAACTACCCAAATTACCTTTCAATGACCCTGTTTTTACCTTCAGAGAAACTCATCTTATGGATCAAATTAAACCAAGACCCCACCCAACCCATGGGCTTGCATACTACAGCCCAAACTGAATTTTCAAACCTTGAACTTAATCGAAACTTTTAAAGAAACAAACCTCTGAATATTTTTAAAAAAAGAATTTCAATAGAGATGCTTGGGAAACAGTAATTTAAAGCAATTAAATTATTAATTTAATCAAATTATACTAAGTTACTAATATGCTAATTCCTATTTCATTAAGCGCCAAAATAAACCTGAATTGAAGAGGGGGAAGACTTAGAATCCTAATGATCTAAGACAGTCCAACTGATTATTGTTAACAAACTTAAAGTTAGATGCCTCAATCAAGCAATTAAACAAGAAATAACACTCATGAAGAAAGAAACCAAAGAAAAGAGGATAAGATAAGAGAGAAACAAAACAATAGCAAATCAAAAAAGAATTACCCCTATGCCTGCTTTGGATAGACCCTTGTATGAACTCGAATAGCCTCTGAAAGAAACGAACCTTTGACCAACCAAGAAAGTAACAAAGGGAAAAACCTAGGGCTTTTTCAGACCCCTGCTTCAACGTTGATAGTTCTGGGCTGCTTTGAAAAGAAACAAAATCTCAGTTTGGGTAGAAAAAGGTGAGGGATTACATGGTGCAAGTTTTGGGTAGATTTGGGACTTTTAGGATTTTGGGGTGTTGGTTCTAGATCTAAAATTCGAGAAGCTTAATGATAGTTTGAAAGAAAGGAGTTGGGGATTCGGGATGAGAAGATGGAGGGGATTATTTGGTGTGAATTTGGGCTTCATTGGCCACCGGCCGCCGCCGTGGGCGATTTCCGGCAGGCAGCAGGAGGCGGTTGAAGGGCGGAGATCGGCGGACCTTTAGGGGTGTGAGAGGGATGAGAGATGGGGGGTCGGGTATCATTAAGACATATATATATATAGTACTCATTAGTTTAGAACCGTTGGATTGATGAGATCCAACGGTTGGGGTTAAAATGGGAGCAAAACTGTGTTGTTTAGAGGGAAAGGGGGCTGGACCGGTTTAGAAATGGGTTCTGGGCTGGGTCAACCAAGTATTTGGACGGGTTTAAGGGAAAATTGATGGGGTTTTGCCCAAAATCCTGATCCTTCCCGTTCTTTCCTTTTCCTTCTATTTCAAACTCTTTTAATTCCTTTTTTCTTTCAAAATTAAAAATAAAATCCTAAGTTAAATTACAAAGCCAAATTAACCTAAAAAAATAGTTAATTCTAAATTATCCTTATTAACTAAACCAAATTAAAGGACAAACTACCCAAAATTCAAAATTAAAGCTGAAAATGTAAAATAAACTATTTTGTGATTTTCCTTTTTAATTACTAATTAATTTCCAAAAAATGCAAAGTTAAGTCCTAAATGCACATGCAACATATTTTTTGTATTTTTCATTAACTAAATAAAATTAACATGCACAAATAAATGCAAACAATGACAGAAAATGCCACAAAAATTTACAAGATTGCAAACAGTACGAAGAATTATTTTGTTTTGAATTTGTGGGAGTAATTCATATAGGGAAAAATTACGTGCTCACAATGGATAGCATGGTGGAGATTAGGATGAGTGAAGAAAAAGATTATTGTGCTAAAACATATTAAATTCGAACTGTAAATGACCCTACTACATTATGCACATAAGTCGTTCGATAAAAGTACTAAATGAATTTCCCTATAGAAAATGAAGTCGATATTGATACCAATCCTTTATATGATATAGATTACCATCCGTAAGAGGTGCGAGACTTGTGCAACCATTTTATCTTCGTGGATAAGGTATGTTAAGGCTAATCTTTCTTATTTTGGCATGATCCAGGTAACGAAACATAAATGTAAAGTTATTTCATAAATGGTTCTACTCTTAGTAGTTAAGAATATCTACATCAGTCATTCCTGTGAAATGTAGTCCAAAGCATATCTAACTATGTTCCAACATCTCTATTGAGGCATACAATAAAGATGTTAATGTTCATAATGTAATATTATATGCATCTTTATTTACCAACGAGCAATGACAGGTTAGGCAGTTACGCATTTATCACTGAGCTATGGCCGGTAGATCAGTCATGTATTTACCACCAAGATATGGTCGGTTGGGAAGTTACACATTTACCATCATGCTACAGCCGGTTGGGCAGTCATGAATTTACCATCGAGCTACGGCGATTGGGAAATCGTGTATTTACCACTAAGCTATGACCGGTAGGGAAGCTAAACATTTACCGTCGGGCTTTAGCCAGTCGGACAGTCATGCATTTACCACAACGCTACGACTAGACAGGCAGTCATGTTACGACATGGATAATAGTCCCAAAGAGATACATTAATATATAAGTATAATTAGTATGCATATCATAGTGCTCAGTGGCACTTCAGAGGTTCAGGTTGATTCTTATATTTCTCTCGTTGATGTTGACTTATTATTACTATTTGTACTGAGGTTCAGGTTGATTCAGTATACTATTTGTACTGACATCTTTTTTATTGTGAATGCTGCATTCACAATAAAAGGTGTAGGTAATCAATGTGATAAGCCCTCAAAGTAGACAGTTTTAGTTCTACCTTACATACTCAATATACTATTTGTACTGACATCTTTTTTATTGTGGATGCTGCATTCATGCCTAAAGGTGTAGGTAATAAGTGTGACGAGCCCTCAAAGTAGACGAGGTTAGCATTCAGTGAAGAATCAGTAAGACTCCACTTCATTTGGAGTGTCGCCGAGTCTATAAGTCATCATGTTAGAGTTGTGCTACATACTTATGGTTAGCGTAGGGCCATGTCCCCACTATGTTTTGATATCGGATACTCATAGAGGCTTTATAGACACAGGTTTGTTATGTGCAGTATGTTAGAGGCCTTGTCGACTTGTGTGTGTTCATATTTTAAGTACGATGGTTCGCTGATATAGTGTTTGCCCACTTAAATTTATACATTATAAGTTGTGGCCATGTTAGCCCATGATAGTTACAAAAATTGAGTTTTGCCTAGTCATACTATGTATATTCTAGTTTTTGCTGAACTATCATGAGTTACAGAGTGGTTAGCTCTAACTAGTAGGGCATTGGGTGCAGCCGCGCCTCCGCAGATGGAGGCGTCACAAAATGGAATCAGAGCAAGTCGTGTCCTAGGGAGTGTACAAAGACATTTCTCCTAGGGACTCACTTATGGGTTTGTTGCACGCCACACTTATAATAGAGAGGCTACAAGACATTTAGGAAATGTTACCCTTCTTTCTCTTCCAAATCATGCCATGGAGCTAAGTCATTTGAAGTCAGTATAAAGCATCTACTGGATGGTGTATGTACCAGAGGTGCATGTATTATAGTAAAACTTTAAGATACGGATGTAAATTTCAACTATGTAGAGGGGAAGTTATGAAAGTGATAGTAGATACAATGCGATATTTAAAGGTAGGTAAGGTAAAGGTGAAGAAGGTACGAGATACTCAAGTACAAAAAGCTGTGAATAGTCCAGACTTCATATGAAGGGCGGGAAGCGCCGTGATTCATTATCCAGAAAATAATAGTGGCGTTTTCAGTAGCACATCTTCTAGACTATGATTTCCAGGTGCCGAGAGGTCTCTTTACGAGAGCAAAAAGAGTTAGAGGCGACGTGATGTCTCACTTGAGGTTATAGAATAACATAAGGAAATCTATGGTGCTAGATATTTAAATTATGGTTTTCGAGTAGTATGAATAGATATGTGTAGGTCGCAGCTAATGTATGGTAGAGAGACAAGGTGTCACGACCCAAACCGATGGGCGATGACGAGTGCCCGAGTCCTACCTGTCGAACACCCATAAGGATGCGTTTAAGATATAAACATAAATTAAGGGTATGTCATGGATAATATATGTCAATAAAAAACTAAATTACGTGAATAACATACGTGAGAAAAATATGTCCAAAAGACATATATACATATACATGTGGAATACGGTTGGGCGAGCCGATAAGGCTGCTATAGACAACTATGTATCCAAAACTAGAAACTGACATGGCCACATACTGTTCAATTATACATGACTATCTACAGACCCCTAATAGAGGGTTAAACTATATAAAGGATGGGACTAGGCCCCGTCATAACCATATATGTATACAAACACATCGTACCAAAACTCGAAGCAGCTCTGGATCAAATGGAGCGCACCAACTCTAGCTGATTGAGGATCCTAAGAAGGGGTACCGTCAACCTGTCTACCTGCACCTGCGGGCATGAAACGCAGTCCCCAGGAATTAAGGGCATCAGTATGAATAATGTACTGAGTATGTAAGGCATGAAAATCAGTACATAAAAGACATAGATAAAACATAGAGTAAGGAATTCCACTTGTAGGTCTAAATAACTTTGGAATCCTAAAATATTTATAATTTCATGCACGTGCATATAAATATCGTTTCATGCATAGGTATATGTGTATATAACATCATCAAGCCTCTGATGACATCCTATCATATCATCTCAGCCACTGTGGGTAAAATCATCACCATATACAAGCTGATCAGGTGGTGGTGTGTATATAACGTCCTAATCTTTTCCCATATTCCATATAAATATAATATTTTATCTGGTCATGGGTCAATGTACATATATAAATTAATGAAATGTATAAGAAATACATTAATAATGTAAGTCACCGTGAAATTTTTACCTAAAAACTTGGGATTTAGTGATGCCAAGTTGGATTGAACTGTGCATTAAAAAGTTAAAGGAAAATGTTCGTAGAAGAATGCATTTTTGCGGCCCATTATGCAGCCGCATAATCACTTCGGACCGCATATTGGTCGCAGAGTGAGGCAGAAAACTTGGCCAATTTTGAGGCCAGTTGTGCGACCAATTATGCGATCGCATAGTCACTTTGCGGGCCATATATTGATCATATAATTGTTCTTGGGATTTTCCAAGAGGAGGTTCTGCGGTGCATTATGCGATTGCAGAATAGGTATGCGGACTACAAACTGGTCGCGTACTTGGCGAGAAAAACTCAAGCCCCTGAGGGCCATTTTTGCGGTTACTTCGCGGGCCGCATGACCATTATGAGGTCTTATATGCGACCACCGATCCGTGTCGGGTCTCTCTATTTCTAAATTTTAAACCCGATGCCATGTCATTATAACTTATGCAATGGCTTATTTTAAGCCTATTTCCTGGTACTTCTAGAGGGAGAAAGAGGATCTAAGAGGGAGGAAATGTCCTTAATCTAAATTGCTCCACAAATTCTTGTTTAAGACTTCAAGAATTGTCTAGTGAAATTCCCCAAGTCTTCTCCTTAAAGTCAAGAATCTATGCCCAGTTCATAATTTCAAAATTCTTCTAAAAAAGGGTAATTAACAAGATAGTTCATATGCTTGGGTTTATTTGTTTTGCATGAATGGGTGGTAAAGCAACCTAGGATGAATGTGAGCTAAAAATTATAAAGGATGGGGTATGGATTGATTAAATCTTTCACCAAAAGGTCTTAAAACATAATGCACGCATGGAGCTAGATAATGCGCACAATCAGGCTAAAGTATCGATCATCCTTCTAACTCTTGAATCAACTTGTGACATTTCTAGAATAGATTGAAGGTGCTAAGGGTGCCAGAATTTATTGTAGAACGTACGTAAAAGCTCTATTGAGGTATGTATGGCTATAACCCCCCTCCTTAAAAATTGAACCGCCATGGTACGCATAAAATTCATGTAGAACATGGTATTCCATAGTGTTTGTGTTGTAAGAATCTATGTGCAAAAATGTATTTGAATGCTCCCAGAATGCTATCTTGTCACTTAATGATGTGTTAAAGATTTGGAGTATGTGTTAAATTGCCAAAGTATGTGAAAGCCTCTATATGTCCATGATTTATAAATTCTGCTGTGTGTGTATACTTAATATCTTGAATTGAAAGGCTTGTTGGTGAAATTTATAATAATGTGATGTATGGGAAAAGAACTCGAATTATAAAATGCGGCCATTTGCCAAGTGTGATATAGCAATTATGGTCAGTAGTGCCGAAGAAATTGAAATATGTGAGGGAAATATGGAATGAGATGATTGATGGAAAATGGAAATGTCTTGAGTGAGATGGTCTAGCCAATCGGGCCGTGATGGGACAGCATGTCGGACACATGGTGGTATGTGCTGGAAATTGAACTAAAATTGAAACTGGTATTGAGATTGTGGAAGAATATCTCCAAGGAGATGACCTAGTCGATCAGGTTGTGATCAGATTCCGTATAAGAGTACGGTGGTATTGTGAATAATGCGGTAGCAATGCTAATAATGGCCCAAGTTAAATCTATAGAAATCTTACTTGAACACTTATTTGATCCCTTATTTGATGTTATGGTGTTACCTAGAATTTTTCACTGATTTGTGATTACTACTTCTTGTACTATTGATTTTTCTAAGGAGACGGTTTTTAAGTTATGCATACAAGTACTATTCAATAGTACTAATTTCTCTTTTGCTAGGGGCGCTACATATTTTAAAGGATGTAGGTGGTTCTGTAGCAGACAGTGCCAATTGTAGATAGCGATGCATCCTCCTCTGAGCAGTCTTGGTGAGCCCCTTTTCTTCCAGGGGTCATGTAGTATATCTTTTGTTATAAGTTACCATGATTTGAGGTGTAGCCGGGTCCTTGTTACTGGCATTATCATAACTGTCTTTTGTATCTTTAGAGGCTCCGTAGATGTTAGTGTGGGATGTATATGGGTGTTGGATGGGTCACTAGACTATGTTGTATTTTAAACTCTTGTCCCACTAAATTGTAAATTGTATGTAGTTTTGGGAACTTAGATATGGTGTAACGTATATAATATAAAATGAACTAGCAATGTTTGTATATACGATCTCTATCCTGTTTAACTAATGGTAACGTGTCCTCTTTTGGATGATGAACGAGTCGGTAGGAAATGTCTAATAGGCTTGCTCGACCGGGTTCACTCGTTTGAGTGTTGGTCGCGCTCCCCGAGGATGGGGTGTGACAAATAAGGTTTCTCAGAATGTTATAAGATCAATATGCCTTTCGGATAGCTTTATCAACTACATATTTTTCTGAGACCCATGAACAGAACATAGGCACCCATAGTACTTCTATGAATCAAGTCATTTATGAAAGTTGTGCTTTTGCTCATCTCGTTTGTGCCGTATGAATCATTCCAAAAAGAAAGAAGTAATAGCCTTAACATACCTGAGTCGGTTCTCTTGACAATCACTCTAAAACACAACAATCGCAATAAAGCACGTGACGACAAGATCAAAGTAAAAAAAAATCCGTATGATATTCTTGAACAAGTGCACCATACTCCCTTAGATGGCAATTCTCATGTTGCTAAGTAGTCTATGAATTTTGTAGCAAATCACCTTGATATCATTTTGTATGAGTTTGCTGAAGCAATTTACATTGCTATGAAGATTAGATGTATCTCTCTTTGTGAATTTTGAGATATCTTTTACCTTAGTGGGTGCGGGCCCAACTTATGTGATGACTTTGCCAAAAGATCCTCTAAATATGTCACCTTGTAATGTAAGTTAAGAGTCACAAATGAGGCATATCTTGCTGCCACGTTT
>MU695165.1:89277-131433 GCA_026770625.1 Nicotiana glauca | reverse complement strand
GGGGGGGGGGGGGGGTTACGCTTATCCAAATATGTTAATTACTTAGTTAATCTTCTATTAAAATTACTAATTACCCACATAATTAAAAATTATCTCAAATTACTTAAATACTAATAACTTCAACACAATTTATGTGCCTTACTATCGTGGTCATGTGGTACCTTGTATGACACTAGTACATAAATACCGGGCATCATAGCTCGGACTGTATTTTACCCCAACTTGACAACCTTTAACGAAAATCATTTTTTTTGATTCATTTATCCTTTAACCTTCACGACACTTACTTATCGCCTATTATAAATGGCAAAATTGCTTGTAACCCCAAAATAATCTCATTTCCGGTTCTACATCAATTAACTTATAGCAAAACTGTAACGTACGAAAATGCAAAATGTAACATCCTTCCCCCCTTAGAAGTATTCATCGGCGAATGTTTTAACTCCCCGGAATCTATAAAAATTTTGGCAGAGTCATCCTTGTTACTATACTACTACCCTTCCTGTAGAAAACATAATAATTCAATGCCACATATTTCCACAATCATCAATAATGATAATGGCCTCACACGACCAATGATAATAACTAGCACAAGAATCCATACTCGTACCTTAAGGTTGTGACGTCTCAGCCAGATCCTTCTTTGGAAGATGAAGCAAGTGAGGATACCTAGATGTTTACCGTGAAAATGATAGCAATAATTAAATTTGTAAATGGGATTCTAAAAATATGTGATCTATTCCCGAGCTAGTTTGTTAGGGAAGATGGTACTAAAGCATGAGGTAAAATGATAAAAATTGAGTTAAGCAAAACAGTAATTGAACCAGTAAGTGCTATTGCCCGGGCGCAAAGCCAGCCAGTAGATACCTAGGGGATGAGGTGCAAGCCTTTATCGGGCTATCGAGGGTAGTTAGGAAGGGGATAACAGGTAAAAATATATCTAATCAAGGCTCTGTATCACCAATATTGAACAAAGTAATGAAGAACAAATGAGAAAGCGATAAAGTGCTAAAGTGAACTCGAGGTCAATGAAGACAGACAATTTAGAAGAAAGAAAGAGAGAGAAAGAGAGAGAGAGAGAGAGAGAGAGAGAGAGAGAGAGAGAGAGAGAGAGAGAGATATTATTGCATTTATGGAGAAGTGGAGCAACATCAGTCCCTTATAAGGTAGGGCGAGTCCCCCTTATATAGGCGAGGGGACTCGATATAGTACATGTGTATTAATTGCAAAAGTACAAAGATGGGATGGCTTGATGAAGGGTCTCACAATAGATTCTAGATAGGTCGGGCCCGTCAGGCGTAGCCATGTGCCTAGGGGGCTTCCCCTTTTATCCCGACCTCGGACCCTATTTCTTCCAGGTCTCACTTCGACGAGCCCTAAGATTGAGAACTCGATAGCGGCTTCACACCCTCTGGGTCTCGGGGAAAGCTTCCGAAGCGTCTTGATAGCAAAAAATCAAGTCTTCTTATTTTGCCACGTACAGATTGTCTCCGCATTTACCATGATGAAGTGATGTGAAATGATTCTGAGACTCGACTCCTCCAGCTCCTTTTGGCGACATTATGCTGGCGATTTGGATCGTGGCGCAATCTTTTGTAACAGATAGTGTATCTCATAGATCTCTGCTCGATGCCCTATCGTTTTCGCTCCTCAAGGCAAAAGTACTGTCGTCGACTTGTTTTTTCAAGAAAGTAGTAATTGCCTCCACTGGTCAATCTTCCAAAGTCTCGATGACCTTGTCATTCCCTATATAAGTGAGGGCGTTTGGGTATTGTGTTTCATATCTCAAGGCTTCTGTTGGCATGCTTGTCTCTTCCTTCTCATCATATTCTTTTACCTTTGATCACCACGAATGGAAGCTTTCTATCTCAAGGTTGTTTGGAGGAATTCCTCCGAGCCACATTGTGGCCTTCTGCCAGGGCCTCCCTTTGCCGAACATAAACATGCTATTTTGATATTGCTGCAGTCATCGGCATGTTGGCTGCTGTTGCTACTGTTGGCCCGAGATGGTGATGGATGGGGAGTTGGTTTCACCTTTGCGTAGGTGGCCGTTCAAATTATGAACCACTACTCACTCTTCTACCTAGGCCTGTTGTGCCACTTCATCCTTAGGGCTCTTTCTTTCCCAAGGGATAAAGTGGCACCGCCGGCCATAGAGGCGGGGGCCCGCCGAATAGCCTTGGCTTCGGCAGGTCATGTCTCTTTTCTCTGCCTCCTCTGCATCCCCTTCTTTTCCTCTCCTTCGTCTTCTCAGGTGGAGATCCCTCAGAGGATTGAGCTGAGAACTTATGGGAGGTGGAGGTCGAAGGAGTCACTCTCGAGGATGTGGCTCCTGAAGTGATTTTGCGGGCGTGCGACCTGGAGATTTATCTTAACTAATGATAGCATCGTTTGGACCATGCCTTTAGGCGTATTGTGGTTGAATTGTCCTCGAGTTTAGTCTCTGAGTTGAGATCCGACTCGAGCATAATATACCCTTGAGCCCGTTTGTGCTGGCGATGATGGTTTTTATTTTTTTGTTCTTGGGCGTTTGGCAATTTCCCGGGTCCAGTCTCCGAGTCGCGTTGTGATTCAAGCTGTTATTGACCCATAATCTTTTCGGAGATTTAGGATGACAGTAGTAGCATCGATGTCACGCCCTTCGGCGTATTATAATTTTTGGGTCCAGTCTCCAAGTTGCATTGCGACTCAAGCTGTAGTCGACCCTCAAATCTTATCAAGATTTTGGCCAGCGATGGTGCCCTTTCTATCATTTGGTCGTTGAAACCTTTTAGTATGAGGCCCAAAGGCTTTGCTTAGTTAACTATTTTGGATCCGGTCTCCGAATTGGGTTACGATTCGAGATCGCTTTAATCCTCAGGTTGTCAATTTACAAGTTGGCAACAATAGCTCTTACGCTGTACGGTCGTAGAGACCTTTTGATATGAGGCCCGGAGGCTTGCTTAGCTGGCGACAATAGGTCTTACACTGTTTGGTCGCAGAGACCTTTTGATATGCGGCCTGAAGCCTTTTTGTAGGCTTTGTTTCCTCTCATTAAGGTCTTTTTGAATCTTTTTGCCTGACCTGTCATCAGTTCAAAAAGAATCTCGATTTCAAGTTGTAGTCGGCAATGTTTTGAGCAGCTCTTAAGGTTCATAGCTCATAGGTCGAGTAGATCGACCCTCTTGCGATTTTCCGAGCCAACGCGGTCGGGACTCATTTTTTGCCTATTGAGGAAAGCTTGATTTTTAACCGATTCTTTCCGAAGTATATTCGGAGGATTTTTTTAGCCACGGTCAGGCATCCCCGAGTCACATTTTTAGGCTATAGCAGCCGTTTTCACCGGAGTTATGTGCGTTTGGTTGGGGCCATTTTGGATCCTAAGAGGCAGTTTTAGGTGTCTACACCGAGGGTATGCCCTTTAGGGATTCTTACAAATGCGACGTATAGCCTAAACTGCGGGAATTTTCATGACTATTAAGGTTTTATAGTTTTACATGCATGCGGAGGTCTTACAATGTATGGAGAATAGATCTGGTTGTGCCGAGGCTGCCCGCTAGGGTCTTACAATTTTTGATTTTCCAGTGCGTGGAGATTGGCAGCAGTCTCCGAGTCATCAAGTTGTTTAAGCCTGAAAACCGCTTCTTGTGAGCTCAGAGATGCCTCATAAGAGTTTGATAAGCCTGGCATTCCGACCCTGTGGTCATCCGTGAACCAAATTTTTTAAGTCTCCGTATATCTCGAGAAATGTCTGGCGGAGAGGTTTTTGCTGTGGATATGCCAAAATAGTCTTCTTCGAAGCGTGGAAAGCTTAAAAAATATTCTTTATTGCTTTCCCGAAAATATAAGTTGTAAATACATATTGTCCTGTTGCTGTGAGTTTGGCCCACACGGGTGTGAATTCTTTGATTATCCGACGCGCTTGTATGATCGGCGAGCCCTGTGGGGGCTACAGACCCTCGAGCGAGGTCTAGAGCTACCGAATGCCTCGGCTGGCTGCTTGCATACAGGTTAGCAAAAAGAAAAGAATGAAAATGATAAAAGGGAATGGGGTAGTTTTTCCTTTCTACGAGGTGCGAAGGCGGCGCTCCGGGGACCGAGCCCAACCACAACCTTCTGCCACATCCGTCCAGTCCTGACCTAAGATGCGGTTATGCTTTCCCTTTTACCTCATTTTAGGGCAATACTGGCGATTGCTCATATGGTGGGGGATCTCCTCTCGTCATTCGTGGCTAAATACTTTATCCCTACGTTTGTCGTGGGGTTTTACACTTTAGGCGGAGCAGGGTCGGAGTTGCCTCTGGGTGATATATCCACTAATGTCTGTATAAAGCATACGCGTCTTGCGTGCTCGATGTATCAGCCTGAGCTTGGGCGGGCTGCGCAGAGGGAGCGATTTGGTCGTTGTGGCGATTGCCATCAGGAGCGTATCTGATATCCAGCGCGTGAGCGATGCTGGTCCAGATTGTCCTATAGGCTTCGGCCCGACATCATCGGTATAGGTTGGCCGAACCACTTGAATTCATAAATGCATGTTTTATTTGAAATGAGTCAAATGAAAGAGGGGATTACCAATACCTTAATGGGATGCCAAAGTGGAATCTCGATGTCCTTTTCTCGAGCGTGAGGGTGTCCTTTTGGAGCATTTTCGGGAACCGTCCCTATCTGGTGATGGGCACTTGCACTCTTCATTCTACGAATCTTTGCGGGATGTCGCCATCCTTTTATAGTCGCGGCGATGCACTGTGGCTCGCTGGCTCTGCTTTGACCGATATCTTTCCTCCCGTGGACCTCGATCCGGGTCTGCTCGCTCGGCAACACTTTATGGCGACCCTTGTCGGAATGACATACTTTATTTGAAGGACATAGTTGCTGCTCTTCTGGGTCCATGACCCCGTGTGTCTCGTCATTCCCATGGTGGGCCATGGTTTCCATGGAAGGGTTTTGACTGAATAGATTTGAGCCACCTGGAGTTTCTGGCTTCGCTTATGGTGATCACAATGCTTGGAACTGCAACATTGAAGTCGTGATCTATCAGGTGAGGTTTCCTAGCCGGTTGCATCTCGTTGAATCTAGTACCATTGGAGGTTTCTCGAGGGTGTTGTCCTTGGGCTACTACCTTGTTGTTGCGAGGCGTGTTGCATCTCGAATTGTCTCTTCCGTTCACGCCACACGGATGATGGCTCCATTCGCTTAGTGTCAACTTCATTGCTGGGTATCTACTTGGATACGCCGAACCCGAATAGGCTCCTGGTCAGTTGTCCACGACCCTAATTCGGGACCGGTGTCGGTTGCGGGCATCCGACCAAGCCTTGGCCGGATATCTGACTAGTCTTTGCTTGAAGTGCCCTGGAGTCGCTGGGTATACTTTGCTTAGATTTTGGGCGAAGGCCTGTGCCGCCCAACTACTCAAAACCAGGAGCGGTCTTGTTTGTCTTGTCGAGGTGCGGGGTGCGGCTTCCCGCGACACTTTATTTCTTCTCCATACGTCCTTAGGTACATTGGACCTTCTTGGTATCGCTTTGATGGCGCCGACGCGCGCTTCCATAGACCGCACTGGTACGGTGAGCGGGTCCTCGAGATCAGGTGCCGAATAGTGGCATTGCATCATGGTTTCTTCCAAGGGAGTTTCTTCAAATCTCCTTATCGAGATGGGCTCGAGTTCTCCATTTCAGAGGTCGCTGTTCCTGGACGAGCGTGCATAATTAATGATGCGCCCGTAAGGACTTGAGTTCCTATCACTCCTAGGGAGTTTCGTCATTTCCAACTTTCGTGAAATGAGTTCCGGGATCGTATATTTGGGAGAAGATTGCTATAGGAGTTTTCGCGAGCATGATTCAACTCTTTTGATAAGGTCTTCCAACATCCTTACCGCTACTAGGTAGTTTGTCAGTCCGTTGTTGTCTGATATCTCAGGCACTGGCTTGACATAAGGAGATATTTCTGGTACTGCTGCGTTGGGAGTCTCCGGGCAACTCTGTAGCTGAGCGATAACCAAATGTCGTTCCTACAACATTTCAAAAATATTATGAAGATTAACATCCTATTCCACCCGGGCTGGGATTTTTTGGGCTTCCTGTTGGTCGACGTGCTATGTGTCATAATTGGTTCGCCAGACTTCATTGCCCCGCTTAGCGGCGTGCAGGTCCGCGTACGCTCGAAACGATCTAGATGCAATATCGGGGTTCTATGGTGTTGCACCAGTCGTTGGAATGGCCATACTGTTCTCTTTGTGATTTTTGGGGTTATCGTTCTCGATTTCCTTTATCGAGCTGGACATCAACCTGAAATCGAAAGATCTTGGGCAAGAAAAAGTCTGAAAGATATCGTGCGTTCGAGTGACGAAACTAACAAGAGAATATCACTATCATTTTTAGCCCCATGGTTGGCGCCAAACCGTTTACCATGAAAATGGTAACAATTATTAAATTCGTAAATGAGATTCTAAAAATATGTGATCTATTCCCAAGCTAGTTTGTTAGGGCATTTGGTGATAAATCGTGAGGTAAAATGATAAAATTCGAGTTAAGCACAGCAGTAATCGAACCAGTAAGGAGCTGTTGCCCGGGCGCAAAGCCAACTAGTAGATACCTTGGGGCCGATGTGCAAGCCTTTCTCGGGCTATCGAGGGTAGTCGGGAAGGGGATAACAGGTAAAAATATAGCTAAGCAAGGATCTGTATCAACAATATTGAACAAATTAATGAAGAACAAATGAGAAAGCGATAAAGTGCTAAAGCAACCTTGAGGTCAACGAAGACAGACAATTTAGAAAAGAGAGAGAGAGATATTATTGCATTTGTGGAGAAGTGGAGCAATATCAGTCCCTTACAACTTAGGGCGAGTCCCCCTTATATAGGCGAGGGGACTCAGTATAGTACATGTGTATTAATTGCAAGAGTACGAAGATGGGATGGTTTGATGTAGGGTCTCACAATAGACTCATGATAGGTCGGGCCCGTCAGGCGTAGCCATGTGCCTAGAGGGCTTCCCCTTTTATCCCAACCTCGGACCCTGTTTCTTCCAAGTCTAACTTTGACGAGCCCTGAGGCTGAGAACTCGATTGCGGCTTCCCACCCTCGGGGTCTCGGGGAAAGCTTCCGAAATATATTGATAGTAAAAAGTCAAGTCTTCTGATTTTGCCGCGTACACTAGACTTCATGTCTTCTTCGGCTTCCTAAGCCATTTCTTCCACATTATTGTTTTCCCAAATTACTTTCACCGAAGCTATGTCTTTTGTCCTCAATCTCTGAACCTGTTTATCTAATATAGCAATGGGAGTTTCCTCATATGATACTAGTTCTGTGACCTGAACATCGTCAACTGACATGTTTCTAGAAGGATCTCCGATACATTTACGAAGCATAGACACTTGAAAGACTGGACATGCAGACTCTAAGTCAGAAGGAAAGTCTAACTCATATGCTACTTGGCCTACCTTGCATATGATTTTATATGGTCCAATGTACCGAGGGCTGAGTTTTCCTTTCATACCGAACCTCATAACGCCTTTCATCGATGATAACTTTAGGAATACCCAATCATCAACCTGAAACTCCAAGTCTCGTCCTCAATTAACCGCAAAAGACTTATGACGGCTTTGAGCTGCTAATAGCCTTTCGTGTATAAGCTTAATCTTCTCGATTGCCTGTTGTACCAAATCTGGTCCTACTAGTTTAGTTTCACCAACATAGAACCATCCTATAGGAAACTTACACTTCTATCCGTAAAGAGCTTTGTGTGGAGCCATATGAACACTGGAATGATAGCTATTATTTTACGCAAACTTAATAAGCGGAAAGTGATCATCCTAGATACCTTTGAAGTCTATCACACAAGCCCGTAACATATCCTCAAGTGTCTGAATAGTACACTCAGCCTATCCATCTGTCTGATGATGAAATGTTGTACTAAGACTTACTTGAGTCCCCAATCCTTTTTGGAAGGACCTCCAAAAATTAGCTGTAAACTGAGAACCTCTATCCAAAATAATAGATATAGGGACACCATGAAGTCGTACTATCTTCTTAATGTTTAGCAGCAAAGCAGCAGGCAATCAGCAGCAAATGCCAACCAATTCAACAGTAGAAACCCAGGAAATCAACTCGAAACCCAATTGAAAGATTGACCTTCAACCAGCTTGAATCACAACTTTTAACAACCAAACATCAATTCATCTAAATATCACAATAGGAATTCTTATTTTTTTTAATTTTGAAATAAAGAAAATCCCTGCAGTTTTCAATGGAACAGTAGAACTGTTGTATTTTCTGGAATTCTATTTCTATTTCTCTTCTTTTGTGTTTTCTGTATCTGTCTTCCGGTGTTCAGCCCTTAAAATGAAAGGCAAAAGGCCCTTATATAGGCACACCTAAGGCAGCCTTGGCCTGAGTACACAATTCCCTTTTTTACCCCTCTTTTTGATTATTTGACCCCTTTTACCCCTCTAAAATATCTGAAAATCCCTGCTCCCTAACAGACTAGTGCTTACCTTATCTTTTAGAACCTTCTTCCTAACAGAAATGATTCCCTCCCAACCTGAAATTCCCGCATTACCCTTTGCCCAACAAGTTATTACTACGCTTACACCTTCCTTTGAGACCCCTCTAGTTTTTAGACTGACAATTAGCCCCTATACAGATTCAGAAGAATCACAAACATGACTAACTAAACACAAAAGACTTCAAACAGATTAAACAGCAGAATTCTCAAAACAAAAACTCAGAAAACTTAGACAATTCAAAAGTTGGGAAGAAAAAACAGATTTGCCCTGAATGAAACATGATTATAAACCTCACAAGAATGTTAAGTAAATTAAACATTGTTCAAACAAAGCAAAAATCCACAAAACTTATTGTAATTAAACAAAACAAGATTGAAACGACTTTTAGACCTAAACTAATTGAGACGACTATTGATGTCTTAATCAATTATGAACTTAAATGGGGAAGAAGAACAGAAAAAGGAACACGAAAAAAAATACAAAAAATACCTAAGGGAAGAATCAAAGGAAAAACTTACTAAATAAACGAATGGCCAAAATTAACTCGAAGTAAGCGGAAACTGAGGATAATCGGTTGCTCTTTAACAAGAACAACCCATTAGCATTTGTTCCCGACTAATTCGGAACTTGAAAATTCCCAGGAAGTTGAGTGCGAATTCATGACTTGGGGGACGACATCAAATCTTTATTTAGATTTTAACCATGAAATCGACATGAGGGAAGGCTAATGGTGCAAGGACTTGAATTTTTGAGCGATTTGGGAAAGTTTAGGTTTTTGGTCCAGTTTTCGATTGAAGATTCAAGACGAACCAGCGGGATTTGAAGGAAATGGGTCATGGATTTGGGAAGTGGAAGTGAAGGAGGTCTTGGGGTTTATTTTCTGTGGGGAACGGAGATAGCGTCGGCGTCAATGGCGGTGGGGATTTTATGGCGGCTAGGGTTCTGAGTAAGGGATCTCTGAAGGAAAATGAGAGACGATGGAGGGGAGGGGAGGCTAGTTCGGACACTAATATACCCGTTAACCTCTTACTTCCCAGTCGTTAGACCAAGTTACCTCGACGGCTGGGATCATCTACTAGCTAAATGGGGTCATTTTGGTTTAATGGGGAGATGGGAGCCGGGTCAGGGTGGAATTGGGCTGGGTCTGGCCGAGTTTGAGGGGATTTTTAATTGGGCTAGGGGGAAGAATTATTGGCCCAAACCCCTTCCTTCTTCATCCCTTTTTTTTTCATTTTTCTAATTGCAAATAAATTTTCCAAAAATTCTTTTCTTCTTCCTTTTTTTTCAAAATTAAATTAAAATCTAAATTAAATCCTAAAACCTGATAAACCTATCAAAAACACTAATTAAACCTAAATATTAATTATCACCATTAATTCAACAAGCAAATTAAAGAAAAACTACTCAAAAATCAAAATTAAAATTAAAAGAGCAAATTAATCTTTTTTTTATATTTTTCAATTCTTATAAAATAACTATTTTACTATTTAATTCAAAAATGCAAAGTTAAATCCTAATTGAAAATGCACATATTTTGTATTTTTCATTAATTAAACAAAAATGAAAAATGCACAGACAAATGCAAACAATTAACACAAAAATGCCATGAAAATCCACAAAATTGCAAATAATAAAAATAAATTATTTTGTTTTTGACTCTATGGGAGTATTTCATATAGGGCAAAAATCACGTGCTTACAGCTGCCCCTCTTTGCTCGGAAACACAAAGAGTTTTCGGGCAAAGATAAAGTGAGCGGATACGAGTGATTTTTGCCCGTTTGAATACTCCGTGGGAAGCATTTTTTAAAAGATTTGACCGCACCCTGCTTCTATAGTTGCCTACATATCCTTGACTAAAAAGGAAGCAGGTCAGTGTAGTTCAGAAATATTTGGTAACTGGACTACCATGAAGCTGTGATTTCACTACTGCTGCTACTACTGCTTACTGAACCCCCTTATTACACCATGTCAAAAATAAAAAGAAGCTAGACTAAGCTGTGATCTATGAATTACAAAACATCCTATGTATATCTTTAAACTTGCTCTTGTGGTTCTTGTTGCCTTGTTGACTTGTATTCTCCGGTGAAATCCTTTTGTTGCCATTTTGAATTGTAATCTGAGATGTTTTTCCTTTCTTCAGGTGGATTCCTGACTGTCAAAACTTGAACTACATTCTAAGATGCTTTCCTTTTCTCCTAGTGGACGCTTGACTGCTGACTTGAATTGTATTCCCTGCTGTCCAGGCGGGCTCCTGACTGCTAAACTTGAATGTATTCCTTGCTCTCCAGGTGGGCTCCTGACTGCTGACTTGAAATGTATTCCCTGCTCTCCAGGTGGGCTGTTGACTGCTGACTTGCAATGTATTCCCTGCTCTCCAGGCGGGCTCCTGACTGCTGACTTGAAACGTATTCCATGCTCTCCAGGCGGGCTCCTGATTTCAACAAAATAGACAAAAACAAAGAAACGTTTTTGCCCTAGTTTGCTAGCTAGGATCATATATAGAGTGTTAGTAGAATCATATTACCAAATATTAATAAGAACTTAAAAGCTAAAACTTGAATTATACTCCATTGTTCTCCAGGTGGGATCCTAACTGCTGACTTGAAATATATTCCCTTGTTCTCCAGGCGGGCTCCTGACTGCTGACTTGAAATGTGCTCCCTTGTTCTCCAGGCGGGCTCCTGACTGCTGACTTGAAATGTGCTCCCTTGTTCTCCAGGCGGGCTCCTGACTTTAACAAAACAGACAAAACAAAGAAAATTTTCTGCCCCAGTTTGGTGGCTGGGTGCATATGTGATTGTAAACTACATCATGTTATCAACTATCTGTAAGAATTTGAAAGCTAAAACTTGAATTGTACTCCCTTGTTCTCCAGGCGGGCTCCTTACGGCTAAATTTGAAATGTATTCCCTTGTTCTCCAGGCGGGCTCCTGACTGCTGACTTTGAAATGTGCTCCCTTGTTCTCCAGGCGGGCTCCTGACCGCTGAACTTGAAATGTGCTCCCTTGTTCTCCAGGCGGGCTCCTGCCTGCTGAACTTAAAATGTGCTCCCTTGTTCTCCAGGTGAGCTCCTGACTGCTGATTTGAAATGTATTCCTTGTTCTCCAGCTAGGCTCCTGACTTCAATGAAACAGACAAAACAAGAAAATTTTTTGCCCCAGTTTGGTGGATGGGCACATAGGTGAGTGTTAAACTAAATCATTCTACCAACTATTATTAAGAATTTGAAAGCTAAGTCCTATTATCCAGGGAGGTCCTCACAACTCCTAATTAAACGTCAATTATATATCTAAGTTATATCTTCTAAAGGTATTAGTTCCGCTAAGTCCTGTTATCTAAGAGGGTGTTAAACTACATCCTATTATCCAGGAAGGTCCTGAAAATTCCTGATTGAATCCTATCTTAAACATGCAAACTTTGATACCAACTTACATTCCTATATGTTATTCATGATTGTTTTGAAATCTAACTAAGCCACATTTTCCAGGAAGGTCCTAAGAGTTTACGGTCAAACCTGTTTTGGTGCTTGGTCTTTCCCCTACAGAGAGTTTCTAGGAAACAAACGAAAATTTCCGTCCCTGTTTCAATCAAAGGAAAATCTTGTCAGTTTAAAATGGTGGTTAGTTGATGGCATTCTTGCTGAAGATGTTTCCGCTGCCGTGTTTTGCTTTGACCTGCTTCCCCGAACTAGCCCTGAACCGCTTGACTTTCTGACTGACTTTCAAACCTCATGGCCTTTGATTATCTGAGTGTTCTATACCCATAATGTTGTTTTACATCTCTGACCTCTTATCTGAACCTTTGCATCTCACATGACGTTACCAAATCATTCTACCGATTAAACTTTCGGTGATTCCTTGTATCCCACTTTACATCATTCTATCTTTGGTATATTCTGTCCATACAGTGCTTTGCAATTTTTGAAGCTGGTAGTGAGCTTTGAAATCCTTTCTCATTTTCTTTGAACAAAACTGACATTGAAACATCTTAGAGAAACAAAAATCCCGAAAGAAATGAAATACAATGACCTTGAGAGTTAAGGATAAAGAAAATCCAAAACCGGACGACTTACTAAAAAAAAAGGAAAAGAGACTTATCTGAGTGGAACAGCTGGTACCATTGATCATGACATGCATTTCGGACTAATCGTCCCAATCCGTCCAACCAATCAACTTTCAGTTGCCGTACTTTGTTGCCCAAAATTCCATAACCTGATTTCTTCACCCAAGCCCTAACCTTGTTCATCCTGTGGTGTCTTGAACAGTTTTCACCCACAAACCTCTCCCATTTGTTCACTTCTCAACTCACTTTTGCCTTAAGGTGCCCGTGAGGGTTTTCACCAATAACACTCTCTCATTTTTTATTTCTCTCAACTATCGTTGCCTTATGGTGCCCGTGGGGATTTTCACCAATAAGACTCTCATTTTTTATTACTTTCCTACTTGGACCAGAGTGTTGCCCCTGATATGAATCACCTTTTCTTGCTAGACTTGGCATTTCTTGAAGACTGATCAGAAGGTCTTTCTTTGGACCGTAATGTGGGATTTTGGATATGGTTAGAAAGAAATGGTATTAAAGGCTCAAAACAATTCAAATGGGTTTAAAAATTACAACTTTTGGAATCAGATTTCTTACAACAACCGCAACTTCTGCCCCAGTTTCTTGCTTGGGGACTTTTGTATTTTTAGTTTGATGGGACCGAATAGTGAGGCTGCCTACGTATCCTTAAAAGGAATCAGGTTGAACGTAGTTCATGGCATAAAAATTAGTTTGTTGTTGTGACTTTTCTTTCTTTTTCTTCCATTTTCTCTTCTTTTATTTTCTTTCTTCCTTTTGCCTTTTTTTTTCTTTTTCTACTCTTTTCCTTTTTTTTCATTTTCATTTTTCTTCTCTCTCTTTTTTTTATTTATCCTTTACGCTTGTGTTTTTGAGCTTTTCTACTGATTCCAAAAGAGGGGTATGAAAGAAAATAAATAAGGGTCAAGGGGGTAACAATGAATAAAGTGTTTAGATAGCAAAACAAAATGCCTTCGTCATTCCAATCTCCAAAACATGTCAAGTACAAACAAATTCATTTAAAAGAACGAAAATCATACATAATATCTCTTGACCGCATAGGAATTGATGTCCATATCAACACACTTGCCTTCTATGTCCGTCAAATACAAAGCACCATTGGACTACATTCTCATCACGATGAACGGCCCCTGCCAATTTGGGGTGAACTTGCCTTTGGCCTCAGACCGATGTGGAAGAATACATCTCAACACTTGCTGATCCACTTCGAACTTTCGTGGACGCACCTTCTTATTATATGCTCTTGCCATTGTCTGTTGATATAACTGGCCATGACACACTGTTGCCAATATTTTCTCATCGATCAAACTCTACTGCTCCAGGTGGGTTTTGACCCATTCATCATCATCAATTTCGGCTTATGCGACAATCCGAAGGGATGTGATTTCCACTTCTACGGGTATCACTGCCTCGATGCCATATACTAACAAATACGGAGTCGCCCCTACTGAAGTATAAATAATAGTACGATAACCCAACAATGCAAAAGGCAACTTTTATGCCACTGTCCGGAACCCCCCACCATCTTCCGAAGTATCTTCTTTATATTCTTGTTGGCCGCCTCGACTGCTTTGTTTGCCTTAGAGCGGTAAGGGGTGCAATTGTGATGTTTAATCTTGAATTACTGACATACCTCTTTCATCAGATGACTATTAAGATTAGCCCCATTGTTTGTAATGATCACCTTTGGTATCCCAAACCGACAGATGATATTTGAGTGCACAAAATAAACCACCGCTTTCTTGGTCACAGACTTGAATGTTTTAGCCTCAACCCACTTGGTGAAATAATCAATGGCCACCAGAATGAACCTGTGCCCATTTGATGTTGCTAGCTCAATTGGCCTAATGACATCCATGCCCCACGCAACAATAGGCCATGGTGCAGATATTGTGTGCAATTCCGATGGTGGAGAATGAACCAAATATCCATGCACTTGACACTGATGACACTTGCGCACAAAACTGATACAATCTCGCTCCATAGTAAGCCAATAATAACCTGCTCTGAGAATCTTCTCTGCTAACACGTACCCACTCATATGTGGTCTACAAACTCCCGAATGTACTTCGGCGATAATAATAGCTGTGGACTGTCTAGCATTTATGCATCTCAACAACCCAAGATCTGGAGTTCTTTTGTACAATACCCCTCCACTGAAGAAAAATCCACTTGCCAAACATCGAATTGCTCTCTTTTGATCCACTATGGCCTTACTGGATACACTCCCATTCTTAGGTATTCTTTGATATCATCGAACCACGGCTCACCATCAAGTTCTTCTTCCACTATATTAAAGTAAGCATGCTGATCGCGAACCTAAATCTGCAAAGCGTCCACATAGGCCTTATCTGGATAATGCAACATTGACGCCAAAGTAGCCAAAGCATCAGCAACTTTATTATGATTCCATAAAATATGCCTGAATTCTATTGATTGAAACCGTTGACAAAGATTATGCAAACATTGTCGATACGGTATAAGCTTCAAATATCGTGTTTCACATTCGCCTTGAATCTGATGTACTAGAAGGTCCGAGTCACCAATGACCAAGACTTCCTGGACACCCATATCCACAGCTAACCTCAAATTTAAGATACATGCCTCATACTCGGCCATGTTGTTAGTACAATAGAAATGAAGCTGAGCCATAACAGGGTAGTGCTGCCCTGTTTTAGAAATAAGTACCGCTCCTATCCCAACTCCTTTCATATTGGCAGCCCCATCAAAGAAAAGTTTCCATCCTGGCTTCGCAACTTGTTCCAACTCATCAACGTGCATTACCTCTTCGTCTGGGAAGTATGTCTTCAAAGGTTCATATTCTTCATCAACTGGATTCTCAGCCAGATAGTCAGCCAATGCTTGTGCTTTCATTACAGTCTGGGTCACATAGACAATGTCGAATTTTGTGAGCAAGATTTGCCACTTTGCGAGCCTCCCTGTGGGCATAGGCTTCTGAAAGATATACTTCAATGGATCTAACCGAGAGATGGGGTAAGTGGTATACGATGACAAGTAATGTTTCAACTTCTATGCTACCCAGGTTAGGGCGCAACACGTCCTCTCAAGTTGAGTATACTTAACCTCGTAATCCGTGAAATTCTTGCTGAGGTAGTATATGGCCTGCTCTTTCTTGTCGGTAATGTCATGCTGACCTAACACACATCCAAACGAATTATCCATAACTTTCAAATACAAAATTAAAGGCCTCCCTGGTTCTGAAGGGACCAACACCGGTGGGTTTGACGGATACCCCTTTATCTGATCAAATGCTTCTTGACATTCTTCTGTCCACTTGATCGCAGCATCCTTCTTTAGTAGCTTGAAGATAGGCTCAAAAGTTGTCGTAAGCTGAGCGATAAACCTGCTGATGTAATTCAATCTCCCTAACAGACTCATCACCTCACTCTTGTTCTTCGGAGGTGGCAATTCTTGGATGGATTTGATTTTTAATGGATCCAATTCAATAATTGATGGCTGACTATAAATCCCAACAATTTTCTAGATGGAACACCGAAAGCGCATTTTGCAGGATTGAGCTTGAGATTGTACCTGCGAAGCCTTTGGAAGAACTTTCTTAGATCCCTAACGTGGTCAGACTACTTCCTGGTCTTTACAATTATATCATCCGCATACACCTCGATCTCCCTATGTATCATGTCGTGGAATATGGTTGTTATTTCCCTCATGTAGGTTGCCCCAACATTTTTTAAACCAAATGGCATGACCCTGTAGCAGTATGTTCCCCATGGCGTGATGAATGATGTCTTTTCTGCATCTTCCTCATCCATTAAGATATGGAGATAGTCCGTATAACAATCCACAAAATAACCAATCTCAAGTTTGGCACAATTGTCAATCAATATATGAATGTTTGGTAATGAGAATTTATCCTTCGGACTTGCCTTGATGAGGTCGCGGTAATCAACGCACATCCTGGTCTTACCATCTTTTTTTAGTACAGGCACAATATTGGCTAACCGTGTGGGATACCGCGTGACCGAATGACCTTTGCATGAAACTGCTTGGTAACTTCTTCTTTGATCTTCACACTCATATCACTTTTAAAATTCCTCAGCTTCTGCTTGACAGGAGGGAATGCTGGGTCAGTGGGCAATTTGTAAACCACCAATTCAGTGCTCAGACCTGGCATGTCATCATATGACCATGCAAAAACATCTTTTTAATCAAACAATGCTTTAATTATCTCCTCTCTGAGCTGTGGTTCAAGATGGACACTTATTTTAGTTTCCCGGACATTATGTTGATCCCCTAAGTCGATTGCTTCTGTATCATTTAGGTTAGGTTTGGGTTTTTCTTCAAAATAGCTTAATTCTTTACTGATCTCTTCAAAAGACTCATCATCATCATATTCCACTTCATCATCACACTCAATTTCTTGTATTATTATTTCAGAATTAGATCGGTATTTAAGATTGGGCCGAAGATTCCTCATGCATGTCATGTCACTGAAACCAGCATAAAAAGGACACGACTCCCTCCGAGTAGGAAGAGGAGTAGCTTTCCAATTGTTTATCGTTGCACTGGGCCCCACAAATTGTACATCAGCTTTGCTTGATCCCTCTCCAGCTTCCACTATATTCACCTCGTCGAATAGCTTTTCAAACCTTTTAAGCAACTCCTTATCAGGACCAACCACAAAACCGTGCATTGTTGTTGCTGGACGCTTCTTAGTACCAGGCCTAACAAAGGATCGGGAGAGACGGGGGACACGCTTTGGAAGAACCCATGCTTTCTGTTTCAACTTTCTGGCTCGCCTTATGTCTGCAACTGTAGGCTTGATTACCAAACCAAAAGTATCCAAGTTTTTAGGAAGGGACACTAGCTGTACGATGCCTTTGTAGAGACGCACCCAAACCCTTGCCAGGTACAAAACCATTCTTCAACATTTCAGAGGCTACCATGACTGATGTGGCTGTTACTTTCAGAACTGGAACACATTCTCCTTATGGAATTTTCTCAACTGACATTGTGTCAAAGACCTGATATACCCACGATCCCTTATCGTCTTCAACTTTGATGAAAGGTAAAATGGCATCATTCTGGGCACACAAACTATCCTCTCCGTACACCACAATTTCTTGTCTGTCCCATTCAAACTTAACCATCTGGTGCAGGGTAGATGGCAATGCCTTAGCAGTATGAATCCAAGGTCGACCCAGCAACAGATTGTAAGAAACCGCCACATCCAGCACCTGAAATTCCATAGTAAATTCAACTGGCCCTATTGTCAGTTCCAGCACTATATCCCCGACTAAATCTTTCCCTCCACCGTCAAACCCCCGAACACAAATACTATTCTTGTGAATCCTTTAATTGTCCACTTTCAATTTGTCCAGGGTGGAGAGAGGGCAAATGTTTGTGCTAGACCCATTACCAATTAGTACCCGGGTAACCACAGAATCTTCACACTTCACCGTAAGATAAAGGGCTCTATTATGCTCAGTACCCTCCACGAGCAATTCATCATCAGAAAAAGTGACTTTTTTTACCTCAAAAATCTTGTTTGCTAACTTTTCCAGATGGTTTAAACAGATCTTGTCAGGAACGTGTGCCTCGTTCAAGATTTTCATCAATGCCCGACGATGCTCGTCCGAATGGATTAACAATGAGAGCAATGAGATCTGAGCAGGGGTCTTCCTCATCTTCTCTACAATAGAATAGTCATGCACCATCATCTTCTTTAAGAACTCTTCTACTTCTTCTTCAGTCACAACTTTCTTCGCTGACACCGTGTTATCTTTGGAGGTTTTGGCTTTTCTCAACTCCTCAGGGGCAAAGCATCTCCCCGAGCGAGTCAGACCATGGGTCTCACAAAATTCTTCTTTAACCTCTTTCCCTTTTTAAAGCACTATTATTTGGCCATAATTCCAAGGGACGGCCTTGCTGTTGACTATTGGTAGCTGAGTCACTGGTTTGATAATGACAGGCTCTGTACGAGCACCTTCCACGCCTACAACGGGCTTGCTAGCTGCCCCTGACACCACCACCTTTTCTTGTTCCACTGCAACCTTGTTCGAATACTCCTTCTGAATTACCACAACTGGTTTACTATCTTTCTCTTTCAACTTGGTCAACGACTTCCCACTAGTTGACTTTTCACTCGGCCTAACTACACTGGACCTTATCATCATTATAGTCTGCGAGTGGTGCTTAGGCTCTCCTCCTTTATGCACTATCTCAATCATATTGGTCTCATGATGGGCCGAGAGCGGATTCTGGTTGATGTTGGGCATTTTCGGGGATTGAACCTCGATCCGACGGATTTCAATGAGCTCTTGAATAGCTGTTTTCAATTTCCAGCATTTCTCTGTGTCATGCCCCGGGGCCCTTAAACAATATTCATAACTCACCGAGCGGTCAAGATTTCTTGGAGAGGGGTTTGACAGCTTAGGCTCAATCGGATTCAACATACCCAACTGTCTCAACCTGTGGAATAGACTGGTATATGATTCTCCCAATGTAGTGAAAGTCTTCTGCTTCTGTGGTCTCTCATTCTTAAAGGCTAGATTTGGTCGAAAACCTGTTCCAGAGGAATTTCTGTAGGCTCTTGGGGGTGGGTAGGTTCTTTGTAGAGCTGGGTAAGTATTCTGTGGGGTTGGCGTACGCCATTGTGCGGGGTAGAAGGTTGAGTGTATGTGATAGACTGAGTAGTGGGGGTCTGGAGGTGGGTAGTAGTGTTGTAGTGGGTTATATGGAGTGTGAGGGTAAGTTTGGGGGTGGGGTCGAGGCGGGTTATAGTAAGGTGAGGGGCCCCTGGACCAAGCTCTTGACTCAATTGATTCAACGTCCTCTTTCTTCTTCTTTCCCAATACACCTCCAATGCCACTTTGAATGGCCTGGGTGGTCTCTTTAATTGCTGAATAACTCATGATTTGGTTGGACTTGAGTCCTTCCTCTATCATGCTTCCCATTTTTACCACTTCATTAAAGGATTTCCCTCTGCTGACACCAGGTGACCGAAATAAGTGGGCTCTAAGGCCTACAAGAAGTAATCAACCATTTCACTCTCTTTCATAGGAGGGTCAACCCTCGCTACTTGCTCTCTCCAACGAAAGTTTTATTCTCTGAAACTCTCCCCAGGTTTCTTCTCAATCTTGGTCAATGACAGACGGTCTGCGACAATTTCAAGATTGTTTCGAAAATGGCAGGCAAATGCTTGGGCCAGATCATCCCAAGTGTACCATCGACCATGATCTTGTCGGGTGTACCATTCCAAAGCTGATCCACTTAAACTTTGACTAAAATACGCCATCAGTAATTCATCTCTTCCACCTACCCCTCTAATCTTGCGAAAAAAACCTCTCAGGAGTTCCACTGGATCAACATGCCCGTCATATAAATCAAACTTGGGCAGCTTGAACCCTGCTGGTAATTGGACATCTGGGAACAGACACAGATCTTTATAGGCTACGCTTACTTGTCTACCTAGCCCATGTATTTTCCTGAAAGATTGATCCAAGATATTGACTTTTCTAATAATCTTTTCCTGCTCAGAATTCTTAGGAGGCTTCTCAGTTTCTGCCGAGAGATCAAAATGAGGTGTGTAAGAACATGTCTCTGGTGCTTTGAAGGTCAGTTATGGGGGATAATAACAGTCGTCGTGAGTCTAAAACAGATGCTCACTAGAAGATCGATGTAATGTAGTGGGTGGAGGTGCCAAAAAAATAGGAGTGATCCGTGGAGGAGGGTATGAGACTTGTTTGGGTGGTGGAGCTGGTGGTGTTTGGGAGGTAGTGGCATAGCATTGTTGGTAGGTGGGAAAGGCTGGAGATGAATTCACAGTAGGAGGCTCCTGAGGTTGGGCCAATGGTGGGATAAAAGCAGGTTGGAAGGATAAACCGGTGGTGGATGCCCCTTGACCAGGCCTGGTACATTTCAGCCATTTGCTGCTTTAACTTATGCATCTCTTCTTTCATCGCATTAACATCCAATTCATCCACCTCTCTCGACGGATCGACAATACTCGTCTCTAGTTCTTGGTTGGCCATGTTCAGCTTGTCCTTGGACCGGGTGTTGTAGGAGTGAGGTGCCAGAATACTAATCAACTAACCATCTGCCTGGACTCAATACATCAACATCAATTTTGTTAGCAGTTAGGGATTTAAGAGATTGGTAACCGCACATTTGGGGGATATGAATGCACCTAAGCAGTTAACCGTTTCTATTATATCGTTGTTCAGCTGCTTGTGTCATCCCGTCTTTACCTATTTCCATTTGCCACTTCTTTCTCTTTCATTTCTCTTTTTCTTGCCTTTGCTTTCTCTATGTTTTTGTTCTCTCATACCACCCTCTTGTTTTGCCACTGTTTTCTTCTCTCAGTTTCTTATTCTTCTCTCTTTTTCTTTCATTTTCTCTCTTGTTTTCCTCTTCTTTTTTTGTTTTTCCCCTCTTGTTTTTCCTCTCTTTTATTTTTCCTTTTTGTATTTGGTTATGGTCAAATTCTATGAAGATTGCCTACGTATCATGACCCCGCATGAATCAGACCAAGTATAGTTCTTGAAGATATAAATGAAAAAATGAATAATAAAAATATTTTTGAATTTTCAATTTTTCATAAAAAGCAAATACTTTTATTACAATGACTCGAAAAACTCAAGACTCAAAAGCAACTAACAGACTCTGAAAATATGAAAATATTGACTCAAAGAACTACATACTCTAATTTAACTGATAGACTTCAAAAGCATAAAAGTACAGACTCAACAATCACGAATACATTAATGCCTCAAAAAATCCTGGTGCCCCCGGGGCATCATTCATCCTCGCCGCGGGCCTATGCTCATGATCCTCTTGGAGCCTCTCTAAATCACTCATGATTTGTCAGAAAAATGTCATCACCGCTGCAAAGAAAGTGGTACGGGTCATATCCTCACATGCTTGGCACTTCACAGCAATATAATCGGCAATGGCCCTGATCTTCTCTCTGATCCTACCCTTCTCCTGAAGTAGAAGCCCGACCTGCTGATTACGGGCCTCTAATACCTAAGTGTCATGGAAATGTTGATTTTGCAGCTGTTGTACTTCTTGCTCCATCTGAGCCATAAGATCATAACATTGTTCCCTTTCAGCTTTAAAATCCTTGGCTTGTTTGATCATTTTGTTCTCGACAGTGATGACCCTTTTCTTTAACCCCACAACTTCACTTTCGTATTTCTCTTTTAACTGCCTAAACAGGAATGCTCTCTCTTCCGCATTATTATCCTGTTGTATTCACGCCCTTGCCAACTCATTCTCCGCTTTTTCAAATCAAAACCATAATTATCCACTCTCTGCCTAAGGTTCTTTATAAGTTTTTCATCCCTTGCACTCCTGGCAGGATTTTCGGCTGCTATTTTCATCTCTCGAATTTGAGCTCGAAGGGCTTCATTTTCTTTGGCTAGCTTCTTCTTTCTTCCCTCATCGGCTGCAGCTTGCAAACTATTTTGAAACTGAAGGTCTCGGACCTGCTTTTCCATCCTGCTTATGGTGGCTCTGTACTTGTTTTCTTTGGTCAGCCAGTCCCACTGCACATGTGCTCCGTCGGTGAACTATTGGACATGGGGTCTTTTTGCAGGCCTTTTGGGCTCCTGATAAACTCGAGATCTTTTACCATACCAAGAAAGGCAGCTTGGCTCCAACTCTCCTCTAGATATATCTCGCACTTGAGTTTTAGACTATAAGAATCTACACTGATGCCAAATCCGACGCACTTTTTCCTCTAGGAAGGCAGCTTTGGGTTCTAACTCAATTACCTGTCGACTCAAATCCTCGTCATGTTGGATGGTCTGGTATCGGCCTAACTTACGTAGGACTCTGTGCGGGGCATAAGGCTGGATACTCCAAAGACAAATCAATAGCATAAAACTCTCCTCAACTGACATGTAAATTACTTCTCCAACCGACAGCCATCCGAACGTCCATTCAATTTTGTTTGCAGCGAAGGATTTCAAGTGAGCATGCCATGCTATTGTACCCTCCGGGAACTCATAACCCTCTACCCGCTTTTCATGTTTTTCAATGCACTTGAGGCCAGTCATAACACAATTCAAGTATCCGGGATGGTGGCAAAGATGTTCCACCATCCATAGTTGTAATAGCATATTTCACCCTGCAAACAACTTCTCTCCTTCTCTGTAAAGGATCAGTGCTCGGTACATTTCTGCCAAGATCAACAGCACTATGGTCCCATTTGTCTTTTTCATCATAAAGTCAGTTATCCCTACGAGTCCCAACTCTATATTCCCATCTTTTCTGGGGTAAACCAAAATACCCACGAAAGCCGTTAGAAAAGCTATCCCTCTCTGAGCTTCCCACTTGTCTTGATTTCCTGCGTGAGTAATCTAATGTCTCAAAGCCACGGGAATTCCCGTAACGTCGGTACAGAAAGTAGAAGGTATAGAATCCATTGGCAAAATTCCCATCTCCAACGTCCCGAGTGATGCTTAACAAGTCAAAATATTTGTGAGGGGTTACTGTTCTAGGTGCCACCGGGTATTGAGTTCGGAGATTCCCCTCAGAACTGGCTTATCCGGCTATCTCTTCCAGTGTAGGAGTTAGCTCGAAATCAGAAAAGTGAAATACATTATCTGCCGGATCCCAAAATGGTATCAAGGCCTCAATTATGTCCTTTCTCGACTTAACCTTCAAGAGCCCAATAAGACACCCAACGCTTTTGTCACAACTTTCCTGCTATCGTCCCCCAAATCATGTCATCACATATGTAGCTCCAAAGGGATCTCCTCACGGACTGAAAAAGGTTCATTTTGATTTGTGCTCATCCTGCACATTTATTCAGGTGATTTTTAATAAAACTACGACTCATTTTGACTCCAGAAAAATGACCATTATTTTTTTCAAAATTTCCACAAAAATATCCGGCTTTGCCAATACGACCTTTCAGCACTTCGAAAACAAAGATTTTAAGGTCGTGTCGGCTAACAGGCCAAAAACCTTGAGAAATGACTAAAGGCAGCTGTTGAAAAAACAGCCTTCCGGCGCCCTTTTGAGGGACATTCGGCTATTCTTGACAAGAATGGCACTACCGTAGTTTTTTTTACAGTAAAACAAATTTTTGTTCTTTTTGGGCTATATTTGCAAAAAGGGAAGTTGGACCCGATGGGAGTTGCCTAAGTATCTCACACCCTGTGAGAATCAAACTAGCGTAGTTCGGGAAAATAAAATAAAACCAACTATTTTTTAAAACAAAACCTTTTTCCTCTTTTTTTTTTCTTTTCATTTTTCTCAAAATTCGGCAGAGTTTCAGTACAATTCAGATTTTTCATTTAAGCCTCACAATGCCATTTCTTTTTCCAATTGTCTCCCATCACTCAAAAGCTGGTCAGCATGCAAACTCGAAGCAAATAAATGCAACAAATAGCACGTAAAATATGCATCAGGATGGTATGTTATTATGGGTACACCTGTCCTAGACGGACCCAAACCCTGTGTTGAGTCCCCTAAGTCAAATGCACGTGATGCAACAATGCTCCTACTAGGGATCCGGCATGAGGCTGAGTTATTCTAGGTTTAAAATCTGGGTTTATTTGTTCTAGACCTGGCTTACCCGAGCGGACAACTCGAGCCGAGGGGGGCAGCGTACTGGGAGTACAGAAGCTTCACCGGCTTTGCAACTTATCCGAACCTCGTTCTAAAATTTGGGATATGACTCTAACAGAAAAAAGTCACACGAAGTGCATTACTCCTTCATAATTTAGAAGACTCAGAGAGAAGAAGGGTTTCGTAATAGTTTATATGAAGTTCACAGAATATCAAAGCGGTAAAAGAAACACTTAGCACATTAGGCCCAAGCATGTAACAAAATCAGATAATAAATAAAGCCAACTATAACAATTCACATTAGGCCCAAGCATGGACCAAAAGTTCTGGATTCTTGTCCCCAGCAGAGTCGCCAGAGCTGTCACACCTCCTTTTTCCTACACCCCCGGAAGGAGTATAATAAAGGGATTTTTTCCTATTAAAGGACAATCGAAACGGGATTTATTATTAAAAGATTTAGAGTTTCCACTTGGGACATTTATGGTGTCCCAAGTCATCAGTTTAAATCTCGAATCGAGGAAAGGAATGACTCTGTTTAACAGTCCGCGAACCAAAAATCCGAGTAAGAAATTCTGTTAACCCGGGAGAAGGTGTTAGGCGTTCTCGAGTTCCGTGGTTCTAGCACGGTCGCTCAACTGTTATAATTGGCTTAATTATCTGATTTTAGAACATTTTGAACCTATGTACAAATTTTAAACTTATAATCGCTTTTATTCATTTTTAAAGAAGATTGAACATCGTCTAAAACATGTCTTTGGATCGCATCACATGAAATGCAACCTCAATCCGAAACACATTTTATTCAACGTTTTAGGATTTGGATTTGGGTCACATAAAATGCACACCCGAGTTTAAGAATGTAATATTATTAAAATCACGCGCCTAAAGAAACTACGCATTTGTTAACTTTGCGAGGTCCATGAAAATTGGCTAAATCGCATGCCTCGAATTCTAAGTATTTTAAAAGCAATAATAAAATGATGGCCACGCATTTGAGGTTTTATTTGGCATGGCGCACCTCAATTATTTTAGCTTGACTAAAGAAAAGAAAACCTAACCAGAATCTAAGGCATCTTATAGAAATCCTAATCGTCTGTTTCTCTTTTAAAACAAAAATCCAAAGCCTAATGTATTGTTTATTACTGTACCAGCTACCTTCCCCATCATAAGCCCAAAGAGAGCCCAGTCTGTATGGGGTGCGTGCCAATAGAGTTCCTGTGACACATACATCGAGCCTCCATAATAGCTGAAGGCAACCACATTTTAACATACCCAAATCGTAATTAAACCAAAAAAAACATTGCAAATTCGGGGCTCGAAACAGGCCCAATTCGGACAAAGCCCGCTCGAATCAGGTGAGAACAAGGTCAATTGGTCGACCCAAACAACAACAGAAAATACTCGAAATTAAACCCTGCAGAGTTCCAAGCCTGGTATTGAATCAAGCATAGAATTAAGCCTATAGTTACTAGGTGTTAAATCCATGACTAAAATCAACTAAAGCACATTCCTAGATCATTTTAAGTTATCCAGACGCCTGTGGCATCCACTTAAACTACAGAAACTAAAAAAATCATGGAGAAACTTTGACTAGAGAATCATAATTCATTCATCACATACTAAGGAGAACTTCAACCTAATTTAAAAACAGATGTTGACTACCTGATACATGCAATACCAAGCCATTATATCTAAACAAATCACAGAGTTCTATTGACACCCCCCATATTAGAATTTAGCCTCAACCTCCCAAACATCAATCAAACCATGAATTCATTCCCAAGCATGATTACATATGCTATTTGGAACCAACAGATTTAAATACATTAAACTTGACTAAGGTTTAAACACAATAACCTAACAGTCCTCAAGAAAATACAGAACATAAGAGCCTAGCTAAGTACACAATGATTCATGTGAATAAAGAGCATATGCATCATGAAGACTATAGATGAGACAGAGGGGTCTGAGTCATGCTTTCATCTGTTATTTCATCTTCAAAACTGCGGATTACATCTCTAGAGTTCAGGAAGAATACCTGGAATTTGAGAATAAAATAGAAAAAGGGAGAATTAGCAACAAAGCAGCAGGCAATCAGCAACAAATGCCAACCAGATTCAACAGTAGAAACCCAGGAAATTAACTCGAAACCCAATTGAAAGATTGACCCTCAACCAGCTTGAATCACAACTTTTAACAACCAAACATCAATTCATCTTAATATCAAAACAGGAATTCTCATTTTTTTTTATTTGAAATAAAGAAAATCCCTACAGTTTTCAATGGAACAGTAGAACTGTTGTATATTCTGGAATTCTATTTCTATTTCCCTTCTTTTGTATTTTCTGTAAGTGTCTTCCGGTGTTCAGCCCTTAAAATGAAAGGCAAAAGGTCTTTATATAGGCACACCTAAGGCAGCCTTGGCCTGACTAAACAATTTCCTTTTTTACCCCTCTTTTTGATTATTTTACATCTTTTACCCCTCTAAAATATCTGAAAATCCCTGCTCTTTAACAAACTAGTGCTCACCTTATCTTTTAGAACCTTCTTCCTAACGGAAATGATTCCCTCCCAACCTGAAATCCCTGCATTACCCTTTGCCCAACAAGTTATTACTACCCTTACCCCTTCCTTTGAGACCCCTCTAGTTTTTAGATTGACAATTAGCCCCTATACAGATTCAGAAGAATCACAAACAGGACTAACTAAACACAAAATGCTTCGAACAGGTTAAACAGCAGAATTCTCAAAACAAAAACTCAGAAAACTTAGACAATCTAAAAGTTGGGAATAAGAAACAGATTTGCCCTGAATCAAACATGATTATAAAACTCACAAGAATGTTAAGTCAATAAAACATTGTTCAAACAAAGAAAAAATCCAAAAAACTTATTGTAATTAAACTAAACAGGATTGAAGCGAATTTTAGACCTAAACTAACTGAGACGACTATTGAAGTCTTAATCAATTATGAACTTAAACGGGGAAGAAGAACAGAAAAAGGTACACGAACAAAAATACAAAAATTACGTGAGGGCAGAATCAAAGGAAAAACTCACTGAAGAAGCCAATGGCCAAAATTAACTCGAAGTAAGCGAAAACTGAAGATAATCGATAGCTCTTTGACAATAACAACCCATTAGCCTTTGTTCCCACCTAATTCGAAACTTGAAAATTCCCAGGAAGCTAAGCGCGGATTCATGACTTGGGGGACGACATCAAAGTTTTCCTTAGATTTTAACCATGAAATCGACATGAGGGAAGGTTATTGGTGCAAGGACTTGATTTTTTGAGAGATTTGGGAACATTTAGGTTTTTGGTCCAGTTTTTAATTGAGGATCCGAGACGAACCAACGGGATTCGAAGGAAATGGGTCATGGATTTAGGAAGAGGAAGTGAAGGAGGTCTTGGGGTGTATTTTTGGTGGGGAATGGAGATGGTGCCGCCATCAATGGTGGTGGGGATTTGATAGCGGCTAGGGTTCTGAGTAGGGGATCTCTGAAGGGAAATGAGAGACGGTGGAGGGGGGAGGCTAGTTCGGACACTAATATACCCGTTAACCCCTTACTTCCCAGTCGTTAGATCAAGTTACCTAAATATTAATTATCACCATTAATTCAACAAGCAAATTAAAGAAAAACTACTCAAAAATCAAAATTAAAATTAAAAGTGCAAATTAATCTATTTTTTTATTTTTCAATTCTTATAAAATAATTATTTTACTATTTAATTAAAAAATACAAAGTTAAATCCTAAATGCAAATGCACATATTTTGTATTTTTCATTAATTAAACAAAAATGACAAATGCACAGACAAATGCAAATAATTAATACAAAATACCTTGAAAATCCACAAAATTGCAAATTATAAAAAGAAACTATTTTGTTATTGAAACTATGGGAGTAATTCATATAGGGCAAAAATCACATGTTCACGGTGCCCCTCGGAGCTCCTCTGGAAAGGGCGGGGTATGTGACGTCTTAGATGGAATCTCACTATGATACTATCCTCGAGCCCTGGAAACTCGTGGCGCTCGACTAGTAGTCTCATAAGCCACGTACTTGCCCTTCTGGGTGGTTGTAGCCTTATTTGGCATCGTTGAAAGCATAACACATTGTTAAGAAAATGAATTCTTATATCGCACGATCTAAGATAAGAGGGGAGGATAACATCCTATACGTCTTGTAGCCTCCTTTTTATAAGCCTAGGCATAACACACTTATAAACGAGACTATACTAGACATGGACTATAGACAAACGTTGGATAGAACTTCTCTAATACCACTTTTTTTACGACCCAAGCCGATGGGCTATGATGAATGCCCGAGTCTTACCTGTCGAACACCCCTAACCATGCGTTTAAGATATAAACATGAATTAAGGGGGTCATCTATAATAAATGTCAATAAACTTCTAAATTACATGAATAACATACATGAGGAAAACATGTCCAAAAGACATATATACATATACATGTAAAATACGGTAGGGAGAGCCAACAAGGTTGCTATAGACAACTATGTATCCAAAACTAGAGGTCGACAAGGCCACATACTATTCAACTATACATGACTTTGTACAGACCTTTAATTGAGTGTACAACTATATAAAGGACGGGACTGGGCCCCATCATACCCATATATGTATACAAACACATTGTACCAAAACTCGAAGCAGCTCAGGATCAAATGGATCACACCAACTCTCGTTAATCGAGGATCCTAAGAAGGGGGACAGTCAGCCTATCTACCTGTACTTGTGTGCATGAAACCTAGGCCCCGAGAAATAGGGGCATCAGTATGAATAATGTACTGAGTATGTAAGGTATGAAAATCAGTACATAAAAGACATAGATGAAACATGGAGTAAAGAATTACACCTATAGGTCTAAATAACTTTATAAATCCTAAAACATTTATAATATCATGCACATGCGTATAAATGTCGTATCATGCATAGTTATAGGTGTACATAGCATAATCAAGTCTCTGAGGGCATCCTATCATATTATATTGGCCACTGTAGGCAAAATCATCAACATATACCAGCTGATCAGGTGGTGGTATGTATATAATGACGTAACATTTTCCCATATCCCATATACATATAATATACGCGTATATAACGCCATCCGATTATGGGTCAATGTACATAAATAAATGAATGAAATACTTAATAAATACGTTAATAAGATTTCTCGGAATGTTATAAGACCAATATGCATTTTGGATAACTTTATCAACTACGTATTTTTCTAAGACCCATGAACAGAAGATATAATAATAATTCACATGGGAAATCAAGAACATAGGAACCCCTAGTACTTATATTAATAGAGTCATATATGAAAGTTATGTGTTTTCTTGTCTTATTTGTATCGTATGAATCATTCCAAAAAGAAAGATGGGATAACCTTAACATACCTGAGCCGATTCTCTTGATAATCCCGCTAACACACGACAATCGCAATAAAATACGTGACGGCAAGATCGAAGTAAGAAAAAATCTGTATGATATTCTTGAGAAAGATTGCACCGTACTCCCTTCGAATCGCATTTCTCATGTTTCTAAGTAGTCTTGTATTAATTTTGTAGCAAATCACGTTGCTATCATTTTGTATGAGTTTGGTGAAGCAATTTACATCGCTATGAAGATTAGATATATCTGTCTTTGTGAATTTTGAGATATCTTTTACCTTAGAGGGTGTGGGCCCCACTTTGGTGATGACTTGGCCAAATGTCCCTCTAAAAATGCCACCTTGTAATGAAAGTTAACAATCACAAATAGGGAATAACTTGCTGCCACGTTGGGGATGGGGGATTAAGCTTATCCAAATATGTTAATTACTTAGCTAATCTCCTACTAAAATTACTAATTACCCATATAATTATGAATTATCTCAAATTACTTTAAATACTAATCACTTTTAACACATTTTATGTACCTTACTATCATGGTCATGTGGCAACTTGTATGACACTAGTCCATAAATACTGATATTATAGCTTGGACAGTATTTTATCCCAACTTGACAACCTTCAAGAAAACTCATGTTTTTTATTGGCTTACCATTTAACCTTCAATCCACTTACTTATCGCCTGTTATAAATGGCACAAATGCATATAACATCAAAATAATCTCATTCCCGAATCTACGTCAATTAACTTACGATAAAATTTTAATGTATGAAAAAGCGAGAGGTAACATAAGGTTTTTGGCAGATAGGAGTTGGGACTAGGAATGGTGAGTGAAAGTGATGAGAATAGGTAAGGCCTCAGGATTAAGCCCAACAAAACAAGAAAATTGATGGTTTTCGTAAGTTATAGAGATCTCAATATAGCGTGAATGAATGATAGGAGCATTTAGAAGAGATAAAATACTGCTCTAGTAGTACAATTAGAGTGTAATTGTGATAAATGATAAGAGGATGGCATTTAGACCTTCAATTTCATTATGATTCAAAGAGAAGGGATTTCATGAATTGCATATGATTAGAATACCCCCATAAGAGGAATCACGTTAAGATTCTATGAAATACGGTTATTGAAGTATAGTATCAGCCCAAGGTGGATCAGGAAAATTACTTTAGTTGTTCCCCAATGAGATGTGAGCCTTAGTGACAATGTATTACGTAAGAGGTTTTATGTTATCAGTGGTAGATTATAGGTTAACATTATGGTGAATCAACAATAGATGGATGAAAGTTCAAAAGAATGAGATGAGATTAGGATGTCATTGTTAAGATGAACAATAATGAGGAAGCATTAAAGGACTTAGATTTATACATATAGTATAAGCAACAAGAGAGTAATCTAGAGTTGGGTAGTAGACCTCGGTAATAATAAACCAACATAAGTGGTATAGTATAGTACAACCTACATAGATGTAATAAATCCATAACGATATATAACTGAGGCTATGAAAAAATTATAGTAATAGTCGTTAGTTCGACAAAGTACCAAGTGAAGAACATCAGTACACTTATAGATGCCTAGAGGGACAACCTGTATAGTATTGTATATGTACATAAAGTGAGGCCTAGAGATTCGATAAAAGCTGGAGGGAAAAGGAGAGAAGAGTCACATAGTCATGCATACAAGGACAAAGTCATACATGCTACATGACAGAAGGTAGCAACAATTATGGGATTTGAAGAATTTAGACCACATGTCTGGTATGAGAAAGAGGCCTAAAAGAAAGAATGCCCTGGTTTGGATTTATTCATAGCAGTTATCTAGATGAAAAGGATAGCATTAAAGTATTCATAAGAGTTTTAGGTTATGAGAAGTATAAGTGCATTGGTCAACATTTGAGGATAAATATTCCAAAGGGGCAATGATGTTACACTTCATATTATCGTACATAAAAGTTCGTGGTAAGTCAATTAATATAAGCTTAAAAATCAGATCATATTTGAAAGTATATAAAGTAAGTTAAATCATGTTACCTTAGAGGTTAAAAATATTAAATACCACGAACTTCGAGTACCAAGAGGTTTGGAAGATTTAGAAGCTACACGAATCGAAGGAAATAAGTTTCGTCGAAAATCGACAAGTTGGGATTATTATAACTCGTACTTTTGGGGTGAGACTAGGGTTATTAACATAATAAGAAGGTAATTCTATGCGGTTTTTTATTCTTATGATAGTCGTGTGTTGAGTTTGAAAGTCAAACGAGATGTGAAACAAAAGTCGACTAATGGTCATCACAAGCTACGTTCATAAATGCGTTGAAAATTAAGACAAATTTAGTGGAGATTTTCTCTCAACATAATAATAATTATGCGATTATCCACCCATTATATTAAATATACACGAGTCTAGTTTCCAAATCATTAAACCATTTGACGATATGATATCGGAGCAGAGAGATATTCATATTTTTACGAGATTGCATAAGCAGCTCCCGTGGGACCCACAAAGTCGGTGGAATAGTCCGGATTGTATTTAAGTTAATTTAAATCATTTTCTCGACAAAAAAATTTCCTAAACCATCCTATATTCTCTCCAAAATTTCCTCCATGATTCTAGAGTGAAAAGCAAAGATAAAAATACGAATCCAACGTTAGAAATCCAGTGGTGCTTGCTAGATCGTAGTTCTTCATCTTGTGGCTGTTTTGGAGGATTCTTTCAAGTGAAGTGACTTTGAATTTGGAATGATTCTTGTTTCTTAAGGTAGTATTATAGCTCTCACATGGTGCTTGAGCAAAACCAAAGGGAAACAACACAAAAAAAGTATCGAAAATCTTGCGGAACTAGTGCAACCAAGTCCGTCCTTGCTATTGATGATTTGAGGGTTTCTTCAAGGTAAAGTAAGAAGAACAGAGGTTTATTGGAATATTTGATGTAATTTTCATCTTACCTAACCTAATCTTAAGTTTTTACAAGTGTTGGATTGAATTTTGTTGGAGGATTCTTGAAGAAACTAGTAACTACGAAACTTGAAGTTCAGTTATGTTGTGTGAGCTATTTTTATATGATTTAAGATATCAAATGAAATTGTAAAGGTATGGATAGAATGGTGGGGATGAGTAGGAGTTAAGATGAATATTATTGTGCTAAAATATATTGATACCAATCATTTATATGAGATGGATTACCATCCGTAAGAGGTGCGAGGACCGTGTACAATAGTTGTATCTTCATGCATAAGGTATGTTAAGGCTAATCTTTCCTTATTTTGGAATGATCCATGTTAAGAAATGTGGACGTAAAGTTATTCCATAAATAGTTCTACTCTTAGTGGTTAAGGATATCTACGTCATTCATTCCTGTGAAATGTAATCCAAAGCATGTCTAAGTATGTTCCTAAGTGACTATTGAGGCACACAATAAAGAGGTTAATATTCATAATGTAATGTATTCATCATCATTTACCACCTAGCTAACCGTTTGAGTAGTTACACATTTACCACCGAGCTACAGCCAGTTGGGCAGTCAAGTATTTACCATCGAGTTATGACTAGTTGGGTGGTTAGCATTTACCACCGAGCTACGACCAGTTGCGCAGTCATGCATTTATCACTAAGTTACGGCAGGTTGGGAAGTCATGCTCTTACCACCAAGCCACAGCCAGTTAGACAGTTGCACACTTACCACTAGGCTATGGCTGATCGAGCAGTCATGCAGTTACTACCACGCTACGACTAGTCGGGAAGTTACCACTGATCAGTTGGGCACTCATGTTATGACAGGGACAATAGTCCCAAAGAGAGGCATCAAATATTTAAGTATAATTAGTATGCATATCATGGCCCTCAATGGAACTTCAGAGGTTCAGGTTGATTCCCATATATCTCTCATTGATGTTGACTTATTTTTATGTTGTAGTTCTATCTTAAATACTTGGTACACTATTCATGCTGACGTCCTTTTTATTGTGGGCGCTGCATTCATGCATACAGGTGTAGGTAATCAGTTTGATGAGTTCTCATAGTAGACGAGGTTAGCATTCAGTAAAGAATCGATAAGACTCCACTTCATTTAGAGTGTAGCCGAGTCTATAGAACATCGTGTTAGAGTTTAGTTATAGACTTATGGGTAGGCTGGGGCCATGTCCCGAACATGTATCATTGTCAAATACTCTTACAGGATTCGTAGATACATGTTCACTATGTACAGTATGTCAGAAGCCTTGAGGGCCCGTGTGTATTCATATTTTGAGTATGATGGTTCACTGATACATTTTTTGCCCACTTACTAGTATACATTACAATTTTCCCTTGACTTTTATGAGTTGTTGATGGAATTTTACATGATATTACGTGCCCCAATCCATTGATATTATGTTAGCAAAGGCGGATTGTTCTACATTGAGTTGTTGTTACATCTTCTTCGAGGTAGTTAATATTTGTTTCATTATGCTTTCCGCTACCCTTTTTATGTTGATATCTTGCACAGGTTATTTTGACTAGTGAGTGTCTTGACTTGAATCTCGTCACTGCTCTACCGAGATTAGTCTAGATACTTACTAGGTACCTATTATCGTGTACTCATACTACACGTCTACATATTTTTAGCAGATCCAGGTAGCTCAGATCGTGTTGGTCAATAGAGAGCCAAGCTAGAGCTGTAGAGACTTCAAGGTATACTTGTTGTTTCGCTCGCATGCCTCAGATCACCTTTAATTTATTCCATACTACGGTTTATTTTATTCCAAACAATGTTGTATTTTGAGATTTCTTGTATACTCTCTATAGAGCTTATGACTCAATATTACTAGATTTTGGGATGTATGACTGTTGTATTCACTTTACAGCTATGTTATGACATTTTTTTAGATTTTATTAGTAGTTAAGTTACTTTATTTTGTTTGAAACATAATTTGTTAGGCTTACATAATCTTAGAGACTAGGTGCCATCGCGATCCTTAATGTGGGATTTTGGGTCGTGACAAAAATATAAAATAAAAACACAACAAGTCATCGTAAATATATAGTAATTATTCGACAAAATAACAAGTAAAGGAATTCTGTATATCAACATCATCTAAATTACATTAATTCTCTCCAAGAACTATAATGACCAGGCCGGTTGTTTTGACTATTACAGCCTCATTCCCCCATTTACTACATATCCTGTGTTCAATTATAACAATGTGACTTGTTAGGGAGGTTTCAAAATGAATTAGAACACTTTATTCCAAGATTTAAAGCATAAGCTGAAATAATTGTCTGGATGGTAAATTATATGTAAATAATATTTTAATGGTTCCAATAGCTTTGTATGGTGATTTTGTACTTAGGAGTGTGTCCAGATATTTATTTTTTATTTTTGGCAATTCACTAGGCAAGTGCCTACGGGTGATTTTATATATAAATTACATGAAAAACAATCCAAAATACAAATATTGAGGTGGTCTTAAACGCTGAAAGGAATAAGCATTGAGTTTCACATATATCCTATTACCAATGTTGAGCACTGAGCTGAACTTTGGTATCACAAATGGTGTACTAGACAATTTAAACAAAATCTGTGTAATGCCTAGTCGTTGGTAGCAATGATAAGCCTTATAACGCTGAGCATGTATCCTTGTCATTGTGCTATTGAAATTGATCTTATTCCTTGATATTTTATTGCCTTTGTTTGTGCCCATCTTGCTGCATACCATTTGCAACTGACCCTATGGTCCACCTACTTCACAGTTGCTGGTTGTTCTTGTTCTTTCATTTTTGTCCTGCCCTTGATTTTTCTCAATGTATTGATGAATGTTGATTCAGCCCTTGTTGTTTTCCTCTGCAGTTGCCCATAGGAGATCATTTCATTTTCTCCATTGTGTCACCATTGTATGCCTGAGGGTGTTGTACAAATGTAGCTTTGGTGACATACATAATAATATGTCTTCACATTCTTTATGCATTTTTGTAACCTTGCAGTTACACGATAACCTGTGTAGCATGCTTCCCAGAAGAATGAAATGTCATAGTAAATGTATGTCCAGATCACTACACCCAAGGTTCCTTTTTTGTATCTCCCAAATAGCATGTCAGCTATGCTGAGCATTTTCCTAGTCACTTACACCCACGCTTGTCTTCTTTTTGATTCTATCGAGTACCCTTCCTCGATAATTTGCCATTTTTTAAATCCCTTCCATTGGAATGAATACATAGCACTAATACCACCAATTGAAATTTCATTAAAAAATAAGCCTTGAGTACCTTCACTTTTCCAGCTGTGCACGTTGATTATGTTTTTTAGTTGGTCCTTCTCAAACCTTTTGTGCTTTCCTTTGTTTGACTCTGACAGTATCAATGTTGCAGTCCTGGGCTACAACTTTATCTGCTTCAATACTATGTTCGATCCCCTCTTTATCTTTCTCTCATTGAACTGAGTGCATTTCATCATTTGAGAGTCACGTGAGTGGTAGGACATAGATATGCGAAATTCACTCAGCTTTTATTTGAACTCCAGCGATCTCCACCATGCTGGTTGGAACTCCAAAACATGCTAGTTGTGTTTGATGCTTTTTGCTCTGTAAATATTCTCTTGAAGGTTCAGCTCACTGGTCACGAGTTCCTTTGGAATGACTTGCCACACGTTTATTCTTGGCTTACAAATTCTTGTCTCTATTATATTTCCCATATTTGAATTCATTTCAATGGAATGAATGCATCGCATTAATACCACCAACTGAAATATCATCCAAAAATAGGTAAATAGCACACCCTTATCACCTGCATTCAAGAACAAAGTGTTAGTAAAACATAATGTCAACACATTGACCTCGAACATTATGTGAGCATGATGAGTAGATGCATAATCTCCTGTATATTCCTTCTCCTTTCTTTCATCTACTCCTTCCAATTTTAATTCCTTGCTACTCCCACTCTTATGTAAGGGCATTTCATCTTATCGCTATTCACCAACCTCCTTCCTTGAGCATCTAGATCTTCAAAATTAAGACATTCTATCGACCAAAAATCTAGTTCATAGTTTGCCTTATGATCTGCCAGACTGTTGCCCTCCCTTAGAGTGTGTGATATTGTAATAGTACATCTATTCATCAGTTGTTTGATCTCCTCTATCACTTCAGATATGGCCATGGAGGTTTCCATACTTCAGTTATTACATTTTTAATCAGCATGGAATCTGTATGTAGTTCAATTAGCATATAGCCAATTTCCACACAGTGTTTTAATGCTTCGTGGACTGCTCTTGCTTTAGCTATTCTGTTTGTTCCTTCTGCTATTTCTTTGCCATATCCATATACTACATCTCCCTCATCGTTTCTCAGAATAAAACCAAATAAGCTTCTACCAGGATTGCCTCTTGTTTCCCCGTCTGTATTCACTTTAATCCATCCTTGCTTTGGAAACTCCCACAGCACCTTTGTATTTTTCAGAATAGGCATATATTGTTCCATTAGTATGAGCATTTCTGGCCATCTGTGAGGAATGTTGTGTATGCCTGGCTTTCTAAGTTTAATGAGCGACTGCATGGTGGTAGAAATCTAATAGATAACTCTTCTAATAGTGACTGCATCTCCATGTTTTTGACTGTTTCTCATCTTCCACAATTCCCACACAATTACAGATGGTAAAGCTTGCATGATTGGCTTTAATCGATGCACAACATCTGCAGTCCAACTTCTTACGATTGCTTGATGGAAATTAATCTTTGCTGTGTTAATTCCTGCATGTCCTAGGAAATATTTCCACACTCTAGATGCTGCAGTTGAGGTGTAAAATAAGTGTTGCATTGTTTCTTTATTTGGATCATCACAACACTAGAATTTAGATGCAAATTGGTATCCCAGTCGTTTGAGAAAATCATCCAAAGGCAGTTTGCTCCTCCAGACTTTCCACATAAAAAAAAAGCAATCTTGAATGGTAACCGTTTCACCCATATGTTTCTGTACGCATTGCAAGGCTCTTTCCTATTTCTCAAATATTCCCAAACTGATTTCACAGAGAAGTCACCCATAGTTTCTAGCATCCAAGCAAGTTTATCAATTGTCTCATTCAACTGTGGTGGCTGTATATTTTTCAGGATATGTGTTGCAAGTTCTTCAGGTAAAATCTCTATAATCTTCATCACATCCCAGTGTCCATCATATACTACATCATATATGTTATGAATTGATTCATTACACACAAAGTCTGGAGGTGTGACTGTCATGACCCTAGTTCGCCGATCGTGAACATGTCGTGATGGCACCTAGTCCCCAGAACCAAGTAAGCCAAGTATTGCATAAAAGATATAATATTTGCGGAAAAACCAATTAAAACTAAACATATGAAAAATAACAACTGAGTATAAGGTCGTCCGGCCTGTACCACTCTAAGAACATGCGGAAGTCTACAACCAAATCCCAAAACTCGGAAACTCACGGAAAAACACAGGCTAATAGAATTCCAATAAATACTCTAATCTCCAGAATAACTGCATCAAAAGTATGATAGGATAACAACTCTAAAACTAGAATAAGGAAGAAGACTCTTCGGTCTGCGGACACTGCAGATATACCTCGAAGTCTCTGTATGTCTCCTCGCCTCAAGGATAGTGTGCCTGAGTGAGGTACCTGTATGATCTGCACATGAAAAACATGCGCAGGAAGGGCATAAGTACACCACAGCGGTACTCAGTAAGTGCCAAGCCTAACCTCGGTTGGGTAGTGACGAGGAAAGGTCAGGGTCCTACTGAGGGTAAAATATAACAGTAGCAATAATTAACAATGTGGAAATCGAGCAAAATAATAAACACAGCAGTGTAGTAAGGCAAATCAACGAAACAATGATAACTACCAGGATAAGGCAGAAACACAAGGTAAACACAACTCAATCTCAAGTACCAATGAGGGTCTCCCAGGATACCGTCCTGTATCCCTCTCCTCAACTGTCCAATGGATCACCCGGGATACCGTCCCGTAGTCCAACTCTCGTACCAGTATCAAAGGATCTCCCGGGATATCGTACCGTAGTCCAATCATTTATGTGCAGGGGATCTCCCGGGATACCGTCTCGTAGTCCCAAAATAAAAGTGCAGGGGGATCTCCCGGGATACCGTCCCGTAGTCTCAAAATAAAAGTACAGGGGGATCTCCCGGGATACCATCCCGTAGTCCCAAAATAAAAGTGAAGGGTGATCTCCTGGGATACCGTCCTGCAGTCCCAAAATAAAAGTGCAATCATAGCCAGAAACACACCAAGGGATAAGTATGAAAAAAAACAGAGTAGCAGATAGAACTAGCCTAGCATGCTTCACGTAGTACAATTGAACAACTTAAGAAATTAGGCAATTATGTCAGCTAGACATGCTTTCCTAGTCTAGCACAAGTAATAAGCTTCAAGTAAGATAAGGCAAATAAGAAGGAAAGTTAAATATTAACAGCTTAAGTAAAACCGAATTTTCATCAATCGGCTAAAGTACGGGCTCGTCACCTCACGTACAAGGCACTCAAATATCAAGAACAAATCCTAAGGGGAAAGGTCCCCCACACAATGTTAGACAAGCCACTTACCTCGAATCGGCTCAATATCACTAGGAACCGCGCCTTTTGCCACGAGTATCCGACTCCAAATGGCCCAAATATATTCAATTCAATTACAAATCATAAATAATATTGCAAACAACTGATTCCACTATTAAATTTAGAGTTAGGGCACGAAAATAGGTAAAATGACAAAAATGCCCCTCCATCCAACATCTCGGAATCGAATAATTTTTACATTTTCAAAACCTCGTACTCTCACGATTCTAACCATATAAAAATATCCCAAATCGGAGGTCAAATGCCCCCTCAAAACCCCTAAAATTTGGTCTATGAACTTTTACCCCAAATTACCAAATTGTTTATCCTAAATTCGAATTCCAATGATGTATTTAGCTATATAATGATGAAGTATAATGAAAAGGGATCAAAGAAACGTTACCCAATGATTTTCTCTTCAAAACCCACTAAAAATCACCTCCTCCCGTGCTCTCAATCAATGTCCAAACTTGTGAAATTAAACCCTCGAAATTTCTATTTCTGTCCAGACATTTCCGCTTCCGCAGTCCCGCATATGCGGTCAAAGTGCCGCTTCTGCGGCTTCCACTTACCATTCTATTTTCCGCTTCTGCGGATAAATAACCACTTCTGCGGTTCCTGAGGGGGGAACCAAATCTCGCTTCTGCGATAGGGGGGACATACGATCCTAAAACCGCAGAAGCGAAAATACCAGAAGAATAAAGACACCTACTGTTGCAAACTTAGAGATTTTCCCCCGTTAACCACCCGAAATCACCCCGAGGCCCCCGGGACCTCAACCAAAAGCACCAACACCACCTAATACCTCATTCAAACTTGTACCAATCCTTAAAACACCTAAAATAACACCGGAAATCCAATTAAATCAAAGATTCAAGCCTAAGAACTTCAAATTCCAAAAAAACACGCTTTCGATGAAAAACCTAACCAAACCTTGTCCGAATGACCTAAAATTTTGCACACACATCCCAAATGACATGACGGAGCTACAACAACTTCCGAAACCCAAATCCGACCTTCGGATCAAAAACATACTATCGGACCGGAAACTTCAAAAATTCAAACTTCGGCATTTCAAGTCTAAATGAGCTACGAACCTCCAAAATACATTCTGAACACGCTCCCAACCCCGAAATCACCTAATGGAGCTAACGAAACCTTCAAATTTCCATTCCGAGGTCATCTTTACACTGTTCCGAATACGGACCATTTTTCAACTCTTAAGCTCTCATTTAGAGACTAAGTGTCCCAAAACACTCCGAATCCTAACACCGAACTTCCCGGCAAACCAAAATAGCAGAAATGAACTTAGGAGAAGCAGTTAATGGGGGATTGGGGCGTAAATTCCAAAAATGACCGGCCGGGTCGTTACATCCTCCTACACTTAGATATTCGTTCGTCCTCGAACGAGCATAGAGAACATACCTGAAGTAGCAAAAGATGAGGATACCGGCTACGCATATCCTGCTCGGTCTCCCAAGTCGCCTCCTCTGCTGGCTGACCCCGCCACTAGACCTTCACTGAAGCAATGTTCTTTGACCTCAACTTCCTGATCTGCCTATCCAAAATGGCCACTGGCTCCTTAACATAGGATAGATCCTTGTCCAACTGGACTGAACTGAAATCCAACACGTGCGACGGATCACCGTGATATCTCCGGAGCATCGAAACATGAAATACCGGATGAACTCCGGCTAGGCTGGGAGGTAAGGCAAGCTCATAAGCAACCTCCCCAACTCGCCTCAAGATCTCAAAAGGCCCAATAAATCTCGGACTCAGCTTCCCTTTCTTTCCAAACCTCATGACGCCCTTCATAGGCGAGACCCGAAGCAGAACCCGCTCACCTACCATATATGCAACATCACGAACCTTCTTTGCCGCGTAACTCTTCTGTCTGGACTGGGCTGCACGGAGTCTATCCTGAATCACCTTAACCTTCTCCATTGCATCCTGAACCATCTTTCTGCCCAATAGCCTGGCCTCACCCGGCTCAAACCAACCCACCGAAGATCTACACCTCCTACCATATAAGGCCTCATACGGCGCCATCTAAATGCTGGACTGATAACTGTTGTTATAAGCAAACTCCGTCGGTGGCAGGAAATGATCCCATGACCCTCCAAACTCAATGACGCACGCACGGAGCATATCCTCCAGAATCTAAATAGTGTGCTCTGACTGTCCATCCGTCTGGGGGTGAAATGCCGTGCTCAACTCCACCCGAGTGCCTAACTCTTGCGTCACGGCTCTCCTGAACCGCGATGTAACCAGAGTACCTCTATCTGAGATGATAGAAACTGGAATGCCATGCAAACAGACGATCTCCCTAATATAAATCTCCGCCAACCGCTCCGACGAATAAGTGGTACACACAGGTATGAAATGAACGGACTTGGTCAGCCGGTCCATAATGACCCAAATAGAATCAAACTTCTTCACGGTCCGTGGGAGTCCAGATACGAAGTCTATGATGATACACTCCCACTTCCACTCTGCGATCTCAATCTGCTGAAGCAACCCACCCGGACGTTGGTGCTCATACTTCACCTGCTGGCAGTTGAGGCATCTAGACACATAGTCAACTATATCCTTTTTCATCCGCCTCCACCAGTAGTGCTGCCTCAAGTCCTGATACATCTTCGCGGCACCCGAATGGATGGAATACCGCGAGCTATAGGCCTCTGCTAGAATCAACTCTCGAAGATCATCGACATTGGGCACACAAATCCGACCCTGCATCCTCAATACCCCATCATCCCCGATGGTCACATCCCTGGCATCACCACGCCGAACTATGTCCTAAAGAACAAACAAGTGAGGGTCATCATACTGTCGCTCCCTGATACGATCAAATAGGGAAGACCGAGAAACCACACAGGCTAGAACCCGATTGGGCTCCGAAAGGTCCAATCTCACGAACTGGCTGACTAAGGCCTAAACATCCATCGCCATAGGTCTCTCTGAGGCTGGTAAATATGCTAAACTCCCCAAACTCTCTGCCCGGCGACTCAAGGCATCGGCTACTACATTGGCCTTGCCCGGGTGATAAAGAATAGTAATATCATAATCC